>CAJUYI010002343.1:0-20455 GCA_910591695.1 Galerucella pusilla
ATATATATATATATATATATATATATATATATATATATATATATATATACATATATAATTGATTTATTTTGTAAGTAACTCTTATTCAATTATTGAATTTTTATAAATTTGACATTTTTAACATTTTTGACTTTTTTAATATCTTAGTTATCAATATTATACCTATTTATCTACTTTATTCAAAGTTTCCTGCAAAGTTTCATTTTAGTGAAGCGTGTCATCAATAGATGTCAGAGGTAATTATAATACTATTATGACGCCTTACAGAGTCTTACGTTCACTAAAAAGCAATAACTACTTCCCTGGTTTTATGTCATTGTCATTGAATTACACTTCATAGTTAAACAGGGATGGTATATTACATATGAAACAGAATATTTCTTTAAATTTAAAAATTTATTATTGTTGCACTAAATAAACATGCGTGCCATTATTCATATCACCATAAACTAATTAAATACAAAGTGGCATGAAGAAAGAAGTAGAAAATTTCATTTGTTTGCATTAATGAAATTGTTATACATGAGCCTACAATTTGGATGTAAGGGAATTTCATTTTTAGGGGCCTTTTGGTCCATTCTGCCTTCTTTCGCTATTTCCGGGGAAAGAGGAAAGTCTTAGAGACTTGTAGAAGTTTCAGTCTTATTCCAGGATATCCTTAGGCTTCAGTTTAGAGAAGCCTTTTCTATTCAGCAGTCTCCAAGGTACCTGGGATTCTGTATTGCCATGTATTACTCAAGTATGTAATTAGAGGTTTCTTCTCTCTCACTAATTTTTGTCCCTTATTTTATTGGCACTAGCAGAGGCAACTGGCCATGAGCTATAATTCTTCCATATTTATTGCACGAGATTTCGCATTCACGGCACCGTTTATATGGATCTGAGAACACGCTTTTAAGGTAAGTTGTATTACTTACGTAAGTTTTGCTGTAGCTTGTCTATCACTTGAGCTCTTAAAACAAAGGAACCATCAATTGACTAAGCTAAATAAAAAAACCGCATGACTTTTACTGATAAAGTTTTATTTAAGTAAAATCCATCACAGCACTATTTGAGAGGTCAACCATATATGGACTACAGAAAAATATACCATATTTGTAGATTATAATTACATAGGAATTCAATTAGTATAACAAAATACTGAACTTTTTGGATTGGATTTTAGAGTGTAAGATACGTTAATAAATTTGGACCTCTATTTTCTTAATCTTACTAAAACAATATGACTTATGCAGCTGTTCACGATTTCAATACATTCAAACTGTTTCAGTTGCAACTAAAATATTTTAGTCAAAACTACATGTTTCAACTGAGATAAACAAATATCATAAAAGATACGTTTCAATTTCTTCTTTCCCATCGCTCCTACATTGGCATTTTCTAATATAAATTTAATATACAATACACTAAAACCAATCTAAATTTCCATATTAACCTATCTCAACTCGATCTAAATAAAACCATATTATATTATCTTAAAAATATTTCATAACAAAAATATCAAAATATTATTCAATTCATGGACTTAAACAGACTCGACGTCATCTTCATAGTTCCGATGCAAAAGTGATTCTTGGTCTTCATCCATTAATCGCTGTGGAAATATTAGTCCATCGCCCAAACTGCATAAAATACACAACTGTTAAATCAAGCAAGACTTCATGAATTAAATTTATATTTGGTGCTGACGTTTAGGCTGGAATAAATTCAATATATTTCTGTCTAAAGCTATTATACCAAAACGCTTGCACAGGTCAATTTTTATTTTGAATTGCGCATCGTACTCGTCATTGGATGTATGAATGACGTCACCTCTTGCGCGTACATGACGTTATTGTTATTTTTTTAAATAGAACATATTTTTCTCCACATTTTTATTAATTCAACAACAATAGACGATTACAAAAATGTTTAGATAATACTCTTATAGTCCAAAGCATTATAGGCAAATGTTCAATAAGAAATTTTTAATTATAAAATTTTATTGAAATAACTACACTTACTAGACCAATAAAGTTTTTATTATTTTAAATAATTGAGAAAATACTGTCAAAAATTAAATTAATTGTTCAAAGTTGACTACCTGGCAATAACCAAGACTGTTTCTAAATTACTCCAACACTTTACGTCTGTTCTCACAAGCACCACAGACAGTCTTTGACAATCCGGATTCGGCGCAAAGACCCTACAGCGTAGAATCCGGATTGTCAAAGACTGTCTGTGATGCTTGGGAGAACAGACCTTTATTTAATGTTTCCCGGCGAATGAGTCTCACCTCGAACTCTTTCTTTTAATTCTCCGATATTCTCAGGCCTATTATTGGAGTACACTTTAGATTTAAGATATGAAGGGGGGCTACATCAGGAAATCTTGCTGGCAACTTACGCATTATCACAGCATAATTTGGTGGTAGATCCTTATCAAATTATTAGCCATGTGTGAATTTTGATTATCTCCATATAACGCGGTAATTGGTAGAATAATTTCATTTTGTAGCATTCCTATAGTATATCAAGGGCATCTAATAGTCTTCGGCTGCTAAATAGTTTCCTGCATGTATGACATACAACTGTTTTTGCTTACCGAATAAACCAAAAAAATAGGGGGATATAAAAATCTTTATCACGCACTGTCGTTTTATTAAAAAATTCATGTGAAATGTCAAAGTAAAACCAAGTGACAGAATACTTTCCGCCCTATTTTTGGTGTTCATAAGATTGGTTTTCCGGTAAGGTAGTCGAGAATAGTAATTTACGTTACAAGACCGGAAAGTAGTGTTTTTCAGGTCGAGACAAGCATATTCCAGGGCGAGCCGTAGGCAAGTCCTGGAAGCTTGGTGAGACCTGAAAAACACTTATTTTCGGGTGCGTGACGTACAATATTTTTTAAGACGGACACTTCGATATACATTCAATTATTTATTTTACATCCAGTGGCGGCTCCTAAAGGAGGCTAAGGACTCTCACCCTCCTCAACAGCTCCAGCAAATAGCACCAGAAATATTTTATTGATTATTCTTCATTTAATTTCCAGCTTACCAAAATTTTTCAATTCCACAATTAATTCCCCGTTTTCACTACTTATTTTAGAATCTGACAACAGTGCCTTGAGGCTAGATTCCACAACACATCTCTCTCGAAACACGTGTTGCTTTATACAGTTGCCGCTTTTTCTACCATTGGGCGGAGTATGATTCAATGAGACCTCTGGCGAAAAAAAGTGTAACTGTCGCAACGAGTAAAATAATCCGTTTTGTATTATATGCAAGTCAACGTGATTACCGTAAATTCGTACTTTTGTTTAATTTTGTGTCAGTGACAAGTTTAAAACTGTGTTTTCCTATTTAACTCAACTGTCATCAATTCTGAGGTAATATTCTTATATAATCGGAGATATTATGGAAGAGGTTACGGTATTCTATTTTTTGTTTTCCTTGCAGATCAAAGAAAAAATAAGTCGGTATTAAATATTTAAAATATAACTCAATACAAACGTACCTTCCCTACAACTTTTGTAGATATAAATATCAAAAATAAAATAAAAACACGAAATCCGACCTAAAGCTAAACAGTTAATTGAACGCTTGTTGTACTTTTCACAAATAGCAATCATATCTATTATTCCAAAAATAAAAATATTAGGAGTCGAAATTTAGTTTAACAACAAAAAATTCTAAAGCACAATCAAAGAAAAAGCGAAAGTTTTACAAAATACACACTGAAAATAACTAAAACAGCAAAATGAAACCACTTAAATATCAAAGGGCTTGTACGGTAGCTGATTTGTTTTACTCGTTGCTAAGATGACGTTGACATTTCAGAGCGCCATCTATCGAATTCTACTTTTCCCAATTCCAATTGCTAATACCGTAAAAAAGAGCAGAAATGGCAACACTCTCGGTAGGCTAGCCTATGGATAGCTCTAGCGGTTGCGATGATATACGAACCAAAACGAACTACGGAATACAGAATACGAGCATGGGTTCGTCCGTGCTTGTTTTGTTTTAGATGATAGCGGGAATAATTTTTTTTTTTATTAGAATTTAAGTGCCTCGACAACAATGGCCATTGGCACTGTACAAAAGACAAAAAAACATATTATAAATACATACACTATCTTAAAACATAAAAACATGTAAAATATCAATCTAGTTTATATTTTGTGGTAGAGGTTAGTTGATTTGAGGAATTTCAATGTCTTTGGGATTTCAGCAGTGCAGTTGAAAAGCTCTCTCAGGTTTGGTGTTACGTCTAGACGATTGTATGTAATGGTGTATTCCTGGCAGTCTGTGAGAAAATGTTTGACGGTTAAAGCACTATTGCAGTGACGGCAGACGGGAAGGTTTTCAGAATACATCAAGTAACCATGTGTGTATCTGGTATGGTTGATCCGCAATCGTCTGATGACAGCAGCTACTCTTCTGGTTAGGAAATCGAGGGAGAGACAGCCGATTAATGGTTGTATGTCGTAAAGGGCTGTTTTGCTGTTGCGCCGAAAATTTTGCCAGGACTCCTTGACGGACTTTTTGGATAATAGTTTTATGTCATCTGGGAGCTGGAACGTTGTTGTAGTGATGGAAGAAGGGGCTTCTTTAGCGTGGTCAGCTTTTTCATTGCCATTAATTCCAATGTGAGATGGGAGCCAGACAGACTGACTGTTACATCACGGGCTGAGAGAGTTTGATAAATGTCATGGATGTTTTGAACTATTGGATGGTCAGTAAAGATGAGTGAATTAATTGAGGAAAGTGAATCGGTACAAATGGCGACGCGCTTGACAGGAAAAGAGATTTGCTTGAATGCTTGGAAGATGCTATACAACTCACCAGTGTGAACGCTACATGTTGAGGGCAACCGATAGGAACCTATTAGTTCGTGGTTGGTTGTGACGGAGCAGCCAACACCAAGAGAAGTTTTTGAGGCGTCTGTGTAGAGAACTACATTATATGGTGTTTTTTCTAATATTTCCAAAAATGCTTTCATTATAAGTATGTTGGGCGATTTATGTTTATTGAACTTGGTAAGGGAGGTATTGAATAGAGGAAGTTGTTTAGTCCAAGGAGCGATATGAGGTTGGGGGAGCGGAGTGGTCATTGAAAGGTCGGTATTCTCAAGTAATGGGAAAAGAAGATGGGCAATAGATTTTACGCTACGTTTGGAAGTAGTGTTGGAAGGATTATGTTGAGACATTGATGTAAACAAAGGGTAAACAGGGTTAGAAGATGTTGATGCAGCGTATGAAAGGAGGAGGGATTGACGTCTTAGGAACAGGGGTGGCTCATTTGCTTCACAGTAAAGACTAGCAGCTGGACTGGAACGGAAAGCACCGAGAGAGAGTCGAAGGGCTGTATTGTGAATAGAGTTCAGTGAGTCGATGGTGGATTTGGAGGCTGACATATAAATAAAGCTGCCGTAGTCTAGTTTAGAACGGATGAGGGATCTGTAAACTCTTAATAAGGTATTTTCGTCGGATCTCCAGTGATAGTGGCAGAGAGCTATTAAGCCTTTTAAGACAAATGCCTTTGAGTGTGTTGATATGAAGTTTCCAATTAAGCCGAAAGTCGAAAGTTAATCCAAGAATATTGCAATGATTAACAGCAGGTAACAGGGAGTTATTAAAGAGGATTAGCGGTGTACCGGATGGAGATCTTCTGCTAAACTTTATGACCTTCGATTTACTTGGAGATAAGGAGAGATGTAGGTTGTTGGCTCTATCTTGCAGCAAATTTACTGCGTTTTGTAGAAGTTTGCAGATGGTGGAAACAGATTTTCCATGGCAGTAGACAATTAAATCATCAGCATATTGAACATATTTTATGGGAGTAGGGAAGTTGGCGCATAAGTCGTTTATTGAAAGGATGAATAGGGTGGGACTTAATACAGATCTCTGAGGGACACCATCATTTTGGGTGTGAGGCTGGGAAAGTTTAGCATTTGCAGAGACTCTAAATGACCTTGCAGTTAAAAAGTTTCGTATGAAAAAGAGAATGTTGCCATCTAGTTTATATTGTAATAGTTTGTTGATTATTGCATTTCTGGAGATTGTATCAAAAGCACCTTCGATATCAAAGATAGTTGGGAATAATTAAGTTTTGTTTTTTCTTGATACTTGATACTACAAATTAATATTTGAACAAACAGATGTTATTTTTCAAATTTGACAACATAAATTCACTGATATAATTTATTCAAGAGAACGTTTGAAGTATCTCATTGATAAAATTTCAAGTTTCCGTAATACAGAAATGCATTTTAATATTTTATTTGAAAATTTTTCAACTGATGACGCTCCTCCCGTGAAAAGGAGGAAAACATATAATTTGGTAGACAAGAAACTACATTATAAACCATTTTTTTAATGAAATTTTAGATACTATTGAAGGTCAAATTGAATTCGAAATTCGAATGTTTTTCAAAAGTTTTCCAATACACTTTTAGATAAGTTCTTTCTAAAATATAAATTTTTTGATAAAATAGCACTGCACAATGAATTATGAGAACAAAAAAAAACTCTATACCTCCACGTTGGTTTTTGCTGGGCAACAATTAATTTTGTCACTGAAATAGCTGGAACGGTCGCTGCGCGAAGGTTGAATTAAGTGTCTGAGTAGAGTAGGTATATTTTTATGTCCAGCCTCCTCTCTAAAAAAGTTCACGAGCCGCCACTGTTTACATCTTATAACAAAGTGGCGTCCATTTTCCGGTCTTGATCGGCAAAACGTTATTTTCTGGACGAAAAATTGTCCAGAACGTGTATATTTTCTGGTCGGTCTTAAAAAAATATGTTTCAGCAGTCAACTGCGACGTCCTGTTAAAACCATATATCAAATTACTAGGCATGTGTGGAGTTTGATTATCTAGGTATAAGGAGGCAATGTCTGGAATAATATAATTTTGTATCATTTCTAAAAAACGTTCAGCAGTTAACGTTCCTTCAATAAAAAATGGTCCCAAAATGTTGTTGCCAACAATACCTGCCCAAACATTAACTTTTTCAGGATACTGAGAGTGGGCTTTTTCAGTGTCTAACCAGTATCTACAGTTTTGCCTGTTGACAGTAATATTTGAATAAAATGTTTCTTCATCTAAAAATAGTACATGCTCTACAAATTGTGGATCAATATTACATTGCTCCATCATCACTTCACTAAATTCCATCCTTCGATCAAAACCATAAACGTTGAGTTCATGAAACTTATTTCTTTTCAAATAAATTACAACTAGATTTACTCAGTTTTCCGTCGTGATTTGTCTACTGGATATGTGTGGACTTTCTTGAACAGTCAGAAAGGTCAGGAGCAAATCCAACTGCTGGTCACCACCAATTGTAGAACGACCTTTTTTTATTCTGGATACGGAGGAATGATAAATATAACGATCTGGATACACACATTATTTAAATTCTTGCTTTTTTACTTATACATACCATTATTGAGAAATTTAACAGCTAGGTAATTGACAATGCTTATTGTTTAACATCAGCATTGTGAACAAAAACAAAAAGCAAACCATAATAATGAAAATCTATCTTCTTTCTAGTATAATTATATCAATAAAATTTTTTAATTAAAAATTTTTGATACAACATTTGTCTCTAATTCACAAACCAATGCAATGTAGATGTTATTGGTATTGGTATTGGTCTTGTTCATTTAGTCTTGGTCTTGCTAATCTAAGGATGGTCTTCGTTTTGTTTTTTCGCAAGACCAAGACAAATTTTGCTCATCACTATTTACAAAGATTAAACTAAAATACAATCCGATGCAACTCCAGCGTGAACGGAGGGCTCTATCCGATGAAACTACAACGTGAAAGGAGGACCCGAGCCAATAACTTTGCCAAGGGTTTAGATGATAAAGTTTGCGCTATTGTAGGAACCGCTTTATTTAATTTATTTTAAGAACCCTACAGCCAAAGAATCATACACCCTTTAAATGACATTTCAATGGGGCGGAATTTGATGAAATTTTAGTATAATTGTAGATCTCGTCTTTTTAATTAAAATGCCTTACGAGTCTGAAAGATCATATATGGCTGATTTTCGATATACAATGGGGTATGGGGTATCTTGGTATCACACATACATACATGGGGTATCTTGGAAAACAGAAATTAAATGAAAAATTAATATGAAGGTTGCTATATATAATGATTAAAAAACAATGGGCTCGTTTACTAAAGTTTATAAATCACTTTTAACTGTCGTAAAACAAAGTACTGAGGATAAAAATATAATTCCGAAAATTTCATGTCAATAGAATATGTCGTTCTCCTAATATAACCAATTAAACAAGCATACCGTAGCGGGGCGAAGACTATGACTGTGACGTCACCGCATATGAAAGTTAATGTGCACAAACATTACGCTTCTAACTTTAACGTGCCTCGCATAGAATTTATTTATTTTGTATTAGGTACTTCTTACAAAATTTTTGTGTTGATAAAATAAAATGTGTGGACCTAATTTTAAAAAAGCAGACTTATCAAACGTTCCAGAAGTGGACTTGCTAATGATCATGGAGTTTTTAATCGAAAACAAGAGTTTATTATATTCTAATTTTATACTATGTGACACATTGTTTTTGGCTATTTTCGGGTCAGAAAGATTTAAAATGTCAATATTTTCATAAATACATGCTCTCTCAAATGATATGTAGGGTGATTCCAGATGTTTTATTTTATTCCTGGTCTGGTGGACAAAGTTGCGGAGATAACGCTATAGGTTTCTCAAAACATTGAAGTGAGAAGTAAATAAATGTAATTTATTAGCAGGAATGACTCCCGAGCATAAATTAACCTCAAAATGCTACAAAGTTGTTTGTACTGTTTTTGAGTTTGAAAAAATAGCTAAGTGTTATTGTCCTGCTTCGGAGGGAGGCTGTAAGCATGTTATTGCTTTTCTCATGTGGCTCTAGAGGGAGGAATTGTCCACTACGGAGACAGTGTTATCTTTATCATCAGTACCTTAACATTCTGGAACCGCACAATATTTATAGATTTTTTTACTCTGGTTCTGGTCCATTGTGTCGTATTTTTTTTTTTTTTCCCTTCGGAGCCGTCCTTTCGCCGGTACCACCTCAGCCTCCTGGGCTTATTGTGTCGAATAGTTTAAATTATTTCTAAACGTTCTTATTTCACAAACATAACAATGTTTCGAGGTTGCTAAAACGTATAATAAAATATAATAAACATATAAGCAAACAAAATACTGTTACTAGCTAAGTAGTCATCTAACCGAAAACCGATCGGCGCGGTATCTGCTCTCTGAACGAGAGATTTCATATGCTATGAAGTCACGCCTGAAATTCGAGAGGAGCGCTGTTTAATGTTTATAATTTTTTTAGGCGACTTAGGAGTCTCGCTGACGTCTAATTTTTTGCACAGCCTTAAAATGATATGCTCTTCCTAATGGTAAAATAAAAAGAAATATGTAAATGAGCCCATTAAATTTTAGCTTAGACACGTCGAATGTGCCTGTGCAAATTTTTTTTGAAATACAGTTCTCATAAGTATTATTAATACCATTTATTTCTATAATTGTTAAAAAAAACTAGCAAAATGCAATCTTGACTTTTTAAAATAATTATTGCGAAATATTAGGATTAGTAGCATATCAAATGTTAATCAGTAAAAATAGTCCTTTTGACGACCTTTTTAAACCAACCAAATTTTAAGCTCATCAAATATCAATTAAAAGCTATAACTGGGTGTTGCGATCTTAAGTGAGTCACACTGTACATTAAAATAATAAATATAATATAAAAAAAAATATTTCAGAACACAGCTTGGGCTTGAGTGCACAATATATACAACAGTCAACATGCACCCACCACTTAACAAACCTCTAAGTTCGCCTTGACTGCGGCAGCAAATCTCTAGTTTATAAGACTGTTAAAACGATGATGATGTGCCTAATAAAAACATTTTTTGTTAACAGGACATTAACTGTTTAGGTCCTGTTAAGATTGATGATGAGAACGGGCCTTAGTTATTCAAAATAAGTTATTTCCCCAATTTTAGAATCTTTATCATTAGGAAAACCGCAAAAAGTTAAGATAAGTACATTTGAATGGAAATATTACATCATTACATTTAAAATAAATTGAAGTTAACTTCCAGTATATGTCAAAATACATTAACTCTACTAACAAATAATATTCATATAATTACCGCGCCAGTAATTTTCCATATACAGATGGTTAATACTCATTGCGGTACATTTTTTACAAGGATACTTTCAAATCTGAGCATAAATGTTATTTGTTAGAAAAACGGACAACCCGGACAACACAGATGCATCTGCAAGAAGGAGTGCTTAAGAGCATCCCTCTACACACACTGCAATGGGCTTATCAGGCAGGGAAATCAGGAGAAGCTGCTCTGCATAATTTGGTCTCGAGACTTGAAAGGAGCCTGAACCAAAAAGAATTTGCCCTAGCAGCATTTTTAGACATCGAAGGTGCTTTTGATAACACTTCGATGTCATCAATAAACAAATCCCTCGAAAAGAGAGGGACAAACAACACCACATGCAGATGGATAAGATCCATGCTTGAACATAGGAGAATATCGGCACATATGCATGATACAACGTACACCGTCAGGACAACTAAAGGGTGTCCTCAAGGTGGAGTACTTTCACCACTACTGTGAAATTTAATTGTGGATGACTTGATCTGCACACTAAATGATCAAGGCATATGGACGCAGGGCTTCGCGGATGACCTTGTGATTGTCACCCAGGGAAAATTCCCAGAGACGGTCGCAAATGTCTTACAAGAAGCACTGCGAATTGTGGAAGACTGGTGCCTTAAAGAGGACCTAACAGTCAATCCAAAAAAAACCAAACTAGTTGCTTTTACGAATAGAAGGGCTCTTCCAGAGGGCAGGGTACAACTGTTCGGAGAAGCACTCGAAATATCCAAAGAGGTGAAATACCTGGGAGTGACCCTCGACTCTAAATTGAATTGGAGGGCACACCTGGAAAGAACTACTACCAGGGCAACCAGACTATTTTGGCAATGCAGAAGAGTTATGGGAAAAACCTGGGGAATAAGACCTGAGGTGGTACACTGGCTTTACACAACAGTGATTAGGCCTATGGTCACCTATGGAACGGTAGTCTGGTGGAGAAGGACAGAAGTGTCCTCAGTAGAGAACAAATTGGCTACAATCCAAAGACAAGCTCTCCTCGGTATTACCGGGGCAATGAACAGCACGGGCACGTCATCAATGGAAGCCCTTATAGGCCTCCCTCCTCTGGAACTTTTTGTTAGGGCAGAGGCGATGATGGCGATTCTTAGACTGAAATCGGGAGGCATGTGGACCCCGAACAATGTACGTGGGGGACATACCGATATAACTGGGACAATACTAGACGAACCAAACTTTCAGATGGGTCTGGATAGTATGATACCAGAGAATATATTCACTGAGCGAGTGAATATTATCATTCCATCTAGGCAACAGGTGATGCACTCGGGAAATCCCGGGGATATCAGCTGGTTCACTGATGGATCTAAAACTAACCATGGCACTGGGGCTGGTATAAATGGACCTAGGAAGAAAATGTTCTTCAGCCTTGGTAGATACACGTCTGTATTCCAGGCAGAAACATTTGCTGCTATAGCCTGTATTGATGAAAATATCAAGAGGGGTTATACCGGACAAAGAATAAAAATATTCACTGATAGCCAGGCATTGCTGAAGGCTATCAGCAATCCTACCACGAAATCTAGACTGGTTAAAAACTGCAAAGAGTCCCTTAATAAGCTGGCAAGAGACAACACAGTGTCTCTAGTATGGGTGCCGGGACATGAAGGGACTGCTGGTAATGAATTGGCGGACCAGCTAGCTAAACAAGGCTCTAAAGGAGACTTTATAGGTCCGGAACCGTTCTGTGGAATCACAAAGGATTACATAAGAGGGGAAATCCGGAACTGGCTAGACAAAGAACACCAAATTAAATGGAGGTTGACAGAAGGTCATCTTCACACAAAAAGTCTACTGAAAAAGGTAAACAAAGAACTCTCAACCAGTTTATTGAAACTGAGCAAGAGACACTTGAAGACAGTAACCGACCTGGTTACTGGACATTGCACTCTAAGGAAACATTTGTACAGAATGGGAATAGTCAGTGAACCTTTCTGTAGGAAGTGCGAACTAAGGGATGAAACACCTATTCATATATTCTGCTCATGTAAGAACTTAGAAGGACTCAGACAGAAGCATTTTGGAAAGGAAACTATACAACCATCAGAACTACTTAAAATCCCCCCAAATAAGCTAGTGGCCTATATAGAGGACACGAAACTTTTGGAGTGGAAGTAGATAACATTGGGAATGGTACAATGACTTAGGTCAAGTGCCCGGGCTGTTGAGCACAACCCAAACGTTTGAATGAATGAATGAATGAATGAACCCATCATAGTTATTTTTTTTAATCAGTGCCTACCTTATTTCGGTAACAGTATAATTGTTTTCCTAAAATAATAATAAAAAAATTACTAATTTTGGCTTAGCTAGTTCGCATAGTATTTCAATATCTTAACCCTTCACAAAAATTAGGATAATAATATCTGATCTATTATTAAATTGTGACAGATGATGTTAATTCAATCACTAAGCAAATATATATATTGTGGATTTACTCAACTTTCTGTCACATCTGAAAAAATATTCAATATTATTTCGAAGATTAACCGGAAGTCAAATCCACAAGTTTACCTAGGTTAAATTCAATTTTTGTTTTGTTTTATAGGGAGAGTAATAGATCAAGTATTAATACATTTCGATAATATTTCTGCCACTTGACAATACCGATTTTGGCATTAAATTATTAGATTATTTTGAATAAAAACGTACATTTATATCTATTATATTACATGTAATGAACTACTGCCTCCTTACGTCTCAGAATATTGTCAATTTAATTATATGGTATTCACAGTAATATATTCAATATAATAAATAAAAAATGTTCTCATAAGCAAATATCTTTATTACGTTTTTTCTATAGTGCGAGTTAGTAATTGGCTGAAATAAAATTAATGAATGCAAAATTGAGATAATTTCAACTCTTATTTGCTATGTTGTTCTGCTAAACACTATTTGACAGTACTTATTTCCTAGTAAAGTACATTTAATCATATTACTGGTTGTGTCTGAGAATAGCAGCATAAAAATCTACGTTCGACGAAAGTTTAATTTAAATGTTTTATTGATTCAAAAAATAAAGTGAGTGAGTAGACTTTCGATAGTAAAGCAATGCAGTTCAAGCCTGTGCATATCAATTGCCAAGCTAAGCCAGATTATTTATAACGCTGTTAATAAATGATGGCAGTTTTGGACAGTTTATCAAAGACTCATAATAAATAAGTGTCGCAATATCCTGAAATGTATGCAGCAACCTTCGTACGTAGTAAAAATTGATATGATGGATAGAGGTTAATAAAGTAAAAATGGTATAAAACTTTCTAACAGAATAACCAGCATTTTCAAACTTAGTTGAAAGAGAGATTCCTCTGTTACCACTGCATATCAAAAGTTTCAGTTTTTATGATATACAATAATGATTTAATAAAAACGAAGTATAGGAATTGGTAACAAAAGCCTTCCAATACTACTTTCCACTATTGGACGTACTATATAAAAATGTTCCATTTCGTGAAAAGGGTCAATTACAAAAGATGAATTTATAAATAGTTAAATATAATAATAGTTTAAACAAACACAAAGGACATATACCTTATAGTTTATAAGGAATGCCATTGAAAACTTTTTTCGCTCCGGGATGGTTTGCTCCCGCGCGTTTGTTCCCAGTTTGACGCGACAACATTTAATATAAACACCTTAGTGTTATTATTTTTGTAAAATTTTTGGGAAAGCGCAATCTTCTTTATTTATCTTCTTTATTTATTTATTTATTTTTAATTCAACATTTCATTAGCGTTCCAGCTACCTTTATCGAGAATAATTAAGTTTTTATAAAATTCTTTACCCTAATCGACTAGACAATAACATTTTCAAGTTTAAGACTGCAAAAAATTTGTTGTCAAATTATTCAAGTGCAAGCTACAGGAACCGTTTTATTCCGGCATTGTTATTAATAAAACGTTTATTTTTTATTTTTATTAAATATATCTAAATCAGTTTTGCGATTTTGTGTAATGAAGTGCTATCACAATAAAATCTTTCCTGTAGCTTGCACTTCACTGGAACCTATTCCTAGTAGACTATAATATTGTTAGAATGTCATACAATAAAATGTTTCATTTCATATATTACCACGGATATGATCTGGGTATCCCAAAAAATTTGACAACACATTTTTTCAATCTACTTCAAGATATTATTGATTGTCTAGTTGTCGAATTTTATAAAATTTCAATTATTCTTGATAACGGTAGCTGGACCGCTACCGAAACGTTGAATTGAGAATATAAAAAAGATTGTGGTTTTATTTCTCAAAAAATTAACAAAAATAATAATGAATACACCAAACACGGAATATACAGAAGATACCATAGTGATTGTTTACCTTCAGTCTCTGAAGAAGATATCTTGGTTATCGAAACGCGCGTAAGATAGTAGGTATACAGTGATTGTTAACTGCGTTCAGTGATATGAATTTACACACTTACTACACCTATTTTTAGATAACTGTTAATATTTGCTTGAACCACATGTAAGGTTATTTAATAAAATATAGAAATGCTAGCAGCTTTTCAAAAATTTTAGTAAGCATAACCAACCCAAGCAGTCAAAAATAGACAACCTCAAACCAAATAACAAAAAATAAATATACTACTGCAGGTTTCTCAAAAATGTTTATTGCAATAAATAAAAAGTCCACAGTGGCAACCAGTCTTCATAACAAGTTAAAATAGTGAAATTATGACTAAAATGGACGAGGCGAACTTTCTAAAAAATATACCTGTTATTTATCAAATACGGATATGAAAGACTAATATTTTACAAACACTAATATCAAAATATATCAATTTAAGTATTTGAACCAGCCACATCGAACGTAGTTCCACAGCAAACAATTTTTAATAAAACGAAGTTAGATTGAAAAATATCAATAAAATCATATTTGAAACATTTATTAACTGAACATTATTGATAGAAAAAAATTAACACAATAATTTTATATTAATTCATTTAGCCTTCTAATCTTGTTTTAAAAATATTATAAACTAGCATCTCTTTTCATTCTGGCCATGTTAATAAGTCTGTAACAAAAAAATTAAATAGTACAAATATCGTATATTTCCGAAACGCCAGTTTAATTTTAAATGCCAAGGTATTAACGGTTGACCAACAAATACCCGTTCCAAGTGTGATCAAAAATTACTACTGAGCTTCAGGCATCACTCGGACGAAATTGATGTTAATAACTCTAATCTATTACTAAAAATGCATAGCCCAAGCGGGTCGAGTTTAGTTGATTAAAAATTATCACATTATTAGTTTTTTATTATAAAACCCGAATGTTTATTTAAATACGTAGCACAAAGCGCAATTTAGCCAGAAGAACGTATTTCAACACATTTACTGGCTTTAAATTGCAGTTAAGGCTCCGCTACGACAAAATAATAAACTTTATTTTGCAATTGGAAACTACAATGGAAGAAGGATGCATTTTTTTCAATTTGTATAAAATTTTGGATCATGTTGCTTCGAAACTAGTAATATAGTTCATCGAATAGGTGATCGATGATTACAAGCATAGACTAACATTTCAACAGATAAACTGTAAAATCAACTGGACTGTCTGACCTTCCTTGATTTTATGAAAAATGTGGCCTCATCCAAATCGAAACTTTTATATTTTATACTGCTGTCAAGACCTGATTTTTTAGCTGCTTTTTAGACTTTAAAATATAACCAAACATTTTTTCAGACTGGGTGAATGCCATTAGTTTCATCTTGTCAGTTGGTAGAAATGCCCTGTTTGCAGGTTATTAAAAGCTTAACTCGAATGCAAATCCTCTTCTCGGTCTTTGATACAGATCAACAAATAATATCACAATAAATGTCCCTTATATAGAGCTAATAAAAAAAATTTAAAAATAAGTGTTCTGGAAAATATTTATTTCATGAAATCAAACAATTTTATTTTGTAAAATCTACATTGTAATTAAACATAAAGTGACGCGTTTCGCTACTGTGTTAGCGAAACGCGTCACTTTATGTTTAATTACAATGTAGATTTTATAAAATAAAATTGTTTGATTTCATAACTTACTATCGATCTACGTCAAGTAAAAGCCTCATCTATTCAATATTCATTTCCGTTTCTTTTTGTTAATTTTTTGATAAATCGGAACATTTTTTTAATATTTTTAATTCAACGTTTCGGTAGAGTTCCAGCAAACCTGCTTGGGAAGAGAAGCATCATATTCAATGGGATTCGGCGCACATAATATTGAAAGATCCTAATAATAGACGAAAAATCAAAAGAAGTGCTTCAATACCACTAAATGCGGATAAATGTGTAGCTAGTATTTCAGCCCAATGTAGTCATATTTGGTAACCAGTGTTTGAAAGAGAAATTTCCAATAATCAATTACCTGCGATGTCAGGACAGTATGATAAGTTTTTACCTAGGATTTGCTATGATTCATTATTGGAAAAATAATCATATTCCAAAAAAGTAACATCAAACGCGTTTTATTAACAACATTTCCGAAATAAACAAAAAAAGCCCTATTCCAATAAATCCGTGCACTTCACTGTATCCCATTCCTAGTAGACTATATTATTGTTAGAGTGGTCATACAATAAAATATTTCATTTTATATTTTACTAAGGATATGATCTACTGTGAATATACCTTCAAAAATTTTTGACAACATATTTTTTGCAGTCTTAAACTTAAACAAATTATTATTAGTGATTGTCTAGTTAGTTATGAAATCAAACAATTCTATTTTGTTAAATCTACATTGTATTTAAACATAAAGTGACGCGTTTCGCTAACACAGTAGCTTTTTCAAACGAATTTCGTTAGCGAAACGCGTCACTTTATGTTTAAATACAATGTAGATTTAACAAAATAAAATTGTTTGATTTCATAACTTACTATGGATCTACATCAGGTAAAAGCCTCATCTATTCGATTGTCTAGTTGTCGCTTTTTTTCATATTGTCAATTTTTATAAAAACTTAATTATTCTTGATAACGATTACCTAGAACACTACTAAAACGTTGAAATAGAAATACAAAAGAGATTGTGGTTTGCTTTCCCAAAAATTTAACAAAAAGAGTAACACTAAATAACAAAACATTTGCCAGTGAGAAAACATATCGAAAAACTACATTGTCTAGAACGATGCTAATTCCTGCAGCATCAGACTAATTTTTTTGCTGCCATATTTTTGAATTACTGCACCATTCACACAGATTTAATTTCAATCAGTTCTAGATCAAATAATAATATTTTTTGTATTGTCACATATTTGACTGTGTGTGTCAACTTATTGCATTATTTATTGCACAAAAGTAGGGATATTTGGCAACGTCTTTCGAATTTATTATCAACAAGAAATTGTAATACACATTACATCAATATTTTGGTTATCGATATTACACATTATGTCTCCACTAAAAACAGTTATATAGTGAATGAAAACCGTGAGCCATGAAGCTTATATTTTTGTTCAATAACGGAGCCTTAACAAATTCTGTAATAGTATGAGTTGACTTCCGACTTCCGACACAAATTAAAACGGATACTTGACGAGGAAGGTTTTTAAGCGTAGCTCAATTCAGTAGTCGTTTTCTTCGTAATTGGAGAGATATTTGGTGATTCCTCAACACTAGGGCAAGCCTTTTTCCTGTGAAATAATAAAATCCGTCACTAACTAATAAATTTTATATAAAACCTGAACAAAAAGTATTTTTATTAGTGAGAAATGAACAGTCATTTTCGAATTTATATTTATTGTCCTACCACACAGAGTACACATAATACCAGTTTGGATTTTAAGAGTGATAAACCAATGTAGCCGTTGACTTACTAATAAATTGATGGAATGAATCACAATTCAAGTCGAGCACCAAAAGACAAGAAACTAAGAGAAAATTAAAGTTAACTTGAAAACAAAATTCAGCTTTAAATTTGATCGATACACATAATAGAAAATGAATTGAAATAATGTGCTAGCAATATTATCCAGTATAACTTATGTTAACCACAAATCATCCAAAAATAATGCTCAACTTATCATGATAAAATAGATGCTCAGACAAATAGTTAACTTCACTTATTAGTAGAACCTCGCTGAGAAATTCATACCTTAAGAATTGTTTTAAAGAACACTGCAATATAACCAGTGTATAAAATGTCATAAATGGCATTCAATAATTCCAGTTAAGAGACGCTATAAATTATAACAAGATGACTGAATAGTGAAGTGAATTCGTTTATTAACTACAATATAGATGATTTTGTGCCCAAAATTTCATAATTTCAAATGGATTTCAACAATGGCATGAATAAATCGGAAATAGCTTGCAAATAATTGGATCTGGTGAACTCTCCAATGAAAGTGATTTGTTGACTAAAATGCCTTGAGACACAAGCTTTAAGGCACAAGTACACTTAAACAGATACAAGAGCACTTATTACAAGAAAGGCACTTGAAAAGGAAGGAAGGAAGTTCTAATGGTATAATTTTTAATAAATCTAGTACAATAACTAGATCTTATCTACATTCATGGCCCTCGACATGGTAGGCTATTGAAAATACCCAAGAACGAAACTAGGCTACCGTGAATTCAATAGATTAATTCCAAAACGTCTCACCAATGAAGAAAGAAATCGAGATTGAAGGTAACGCTATTTCACCAAGATATAGTACTACAACATGGGTAATATGTAATAAACAGAATACATGTCTATCTTTTGTATATTTTCATCAGCATTTCATTCAACTCAATACATTTCCACGTTCTTCTTTCTTTCTATTGCTCAGATGGCAGTGATTCCCTTATTAAAAACTTTTTGTTTTCCTCTCTTAAAGCCACTTTTCCAATTGGCGATTAATAACAATATTTATGGCATTGTTACTGTAGAAACACATAGCAAAAATTTCCTACATTCCTACATTTCCTACATAGATTTCTAGTATCTTTTTTTTATTTACTGACGCTCTATTAGCACATGAATGGTTCATATTATTTCAAAGTTTTCTCATGATGGCTGATATATTATTATTACCGACAGGGCAATAATAATTTACTTATTTTGGTCTCCTCAACTTGTTATCTTACTGAATGTATCTCGGTGACTTATTCTCACTCTTGATATTGTTGGACATCCTTACTTCATGAATATTAGTTTTAATTAAGGGCACTTTGTGTTTTTAATGATCATTTAATTATTATTTATAAATATGTATATAATGATTTATTCAACTAGAAAATAGATTCTATAAAAAGAGTATTATGATAACGTTCATCTGCTCAAGTCAAAATGTACATTGAGTTTCACACAGTTAATAAATTACTCGCATAGATAAATTGGGACACTTTATTGAGTGGAGACAACATGGATATCCTATGGAAGACCATAATATAACAAATACAACAATAGAACAGAATACATGCTCAAGAACCGTTGCCGAAAACATACTCAATCCATGGATTATTCAAATGCTCTATCTGAATCTATAAAGAATGCCAAGATTTCATACGAAGTAGATGTGTCAAAATTTAAAAATTCTATAAACACCCTATTATATGAGAAAGCTATAATAAGGAGGAGAGATGACTAACAGAGAAGTAGCGGAAATAATTTACTCCTAAGATATTCATTTAAATTATATGGTGTAAAAGAGTAAAATAATGTGAATGATATGCTTAAAGCCTCAAACTCATTTAAAATGATAAGGATTAATATCGTATTTGTGTAAATAGCTTTTATATTACCGCATTATAATTGCCAATTTTTGTATTAAAATGGATATAGTATGTTATCCTTAAGAGATCGACTTATGCCATCGCGGACTTTTCTGTAGACCTATAATTCCACCATACATTATTTTTCATATCTCAAACGGTTTAGGCAGCGTTTTCGTTGAAAGCTGCCAGACACATTATTTTTTCCGACATATCCAACAAATATCGTTATATTTTAGCTAATGTATACATAAACCTTCCTCGAGAACCACTCTGTCCATCATCCATCGGTGAAAAGTCTGGAGCGCATAGTTGGTTTGAGATGCTAAAATATGTGCAGCAGCGAGCAACCCGAATGTCCTTTGGCAAACTCTGAGTAATATGTTCCAGATCAATGCTTAAACTCGATTACGAGGACCTAATTTCAAACTCAAAACATTTCAGGACGACAAAACGGCAGAGCTTCGTAGTCAATCGTGTATTCTCGACGTGGCACAATGTGTTACCAATATGTTCTCTAAAATTCCGCCAAAAGAGTGCATAACAC
>CAJUYI010002344.1:9616-33098 GCA_910591695.1 Galerucella pusilla
ATGAATGATTTATTACTCCTCGTACTTTCTGTACAGACTATATACTTCACCTACGACCTACCTGTACTTGTATTTATAATCTTAATATTAATAATACTTGAACAACATCAACAATATATATTTTTAATAATTTTATTGTATAACATTTAATTCCATAATATTAGTTATATAATAATAATTGTTTAAAGTAACAGTACAGTTATCAAACACAAATCATAAATCGCTTCCTTTGTTTGTTGAAGCATAAGAAACAACAGTTACATTATTAGAGGTGCTTGGTAAACTTTCATCTCCTCCATCTCTATTACTCTATTGCCAATGGAAGAAGCACATTGAAGAACTAACGTTTAATCAATATAAATATAATAATCAAAAATCCATTTTTCAATTATAATCAATACATGCTTATCCCTTTGGGCTTTTCGTGGCAATATCGAATGTTTTCAAATAGTAAATTTTGAATAAAATGGCGACGTCTATTGACAGTTGCTGGGGAAGCCGTGCGATTTACTTTACAGCTGTGCGTTTTTTTCACAATGCGTAATAGACATCATAACATTGATGCCGACTGTGTGTTATTGACTGGTTACAGGGGGCTCGTAAGTAAAATGATGGAAACGAACAATAATGTTTTGTGTCATAAAAATGGGATCATAATATATTTTCATCATATCACTAATAAATAAAACGATTAACATTTTGCAGATGCAAAAAAATCGAGACTTGGGGGATAATTACCCCCTTCACCCCTCCCTGGATCCGCCAATGTCTCCAGATAAATATTGTGAAGAAATATATAATTCTGGGTTTTAATGCTAGTTTCAGGCAATTTTATCTAGTGGGTTTGTTAATCGAGAAGCAGATTTCCTTGTTAATAAAAAAAGGCAAACAGTGACATAGTGCTTGATTGATTGTTTTATTTTTCTGTTTACATTCACTCCGCTCCAAAAGTCATTATTTATTTATAGTGTTTCCGTAGAAAACTTTATTCTTAGGATAGCAAACGTTATGCCACTTCATTTCTAGTTTCTGTCATTTTTTCTCTTGAATTCAAACCGTAACTATTTTTATCTGAATGATTAATTGGAATGCCCACTTTGATATTAACAGTGAGTATAGGTAAAAGGGATTCTTGATACCGACTTTAATTTCTTGTAGGTATGATTATCTATGCCACGCTAAATGCATGCCTGTTGGCCTATATTGAGAGAAAATAGTTCAATTATAGGATCCATTTTGTGTACAATGATAAATCAGCATTCAACAACCCACCGAATAATTCCAGTTTGTTATTCACTAGAAGTTTTTACATTGAAACCTTGTTTAATCTTCTAATTATCACTCGAAGTAGTGAATAAGCAGAAGGGCAGAATTACTGATTCATCAACTTGAATAATCCGTGGCTAACAGGATGCTCGGCTATCAGCCTTCGTGTGTCACTCGCTGTCACATCTGAACATTTACCCCAGTTTCCGTTTTCAGCTTTATACGTATTCCATGCATTTGAGGGTGAGTGGCAAAACTGCCTCAGGTGGCACCATAGGTCGGTTTTATCTGGCGTATTCAAACGAATTATGTAATTGCTTGGAATTAGAGTTTTTTTAAAAAGGTTTATTCTTATAAAAAAAGAGATTAAACAGATCGAAATACGTTTAAAGTGAAAATTGATATAGGTACTGTTGTAACTTTAGATTAAAATGTTTACAATAAAAATGGGAGGAACCTTTCTTTTTCTTTTTTTATTCTTTTTCTTTTTTTTCTTTTTCTTGTTCTTTCTTTTTTCTTTTTCTTTTTCTCTTTCTCTTTCTTTTTCTTATTTTGTAACATGTTGATTTTGGGATACGCCATTGGCTTTTGGTATTTTTGATTTATTGGTACCTACTAGTTAGGCCACCACGAATTTGTCTAGTTTAGAATATTTGTTAGGTTGCGGGAGAAAGATAAAGTGATTTTCTTGATTACTTTGAATAGGAAATTTTTGGAATCGGCATTTGATAGAAATCAAGAATCGAGGTAGGTTTTACCTATACCTTGTGGTAATTTCTTTGATATTGGTTAAAACCCTTAGTTATCCCAAATTGGTGATTTGTGTGGAGTATAAGGTGAGCAGCCTCCTTAAGATCTTATCTATTCAAATTGATTTATCCATTTTTTTGCCATTTCAAAATCAAAAATGTGTTTTTTTGTTTTTTTTTGTTTATTAAAAGTAGTTTTCTTTTTAGGGTTCTAAGGTAGTTTTAGAATAGATTTCGTTAAGTTACATAGTCTATTACTCTTTTGTTGTGTAAGACGTATGCTTAATATTGAATATACACTCCACGCCCAATGCCTTATGGTAGAACTGCATTGCATTGATAAGACACAAGAGGGTATCCTAGAGACCGAGGGAGGTCAGAAGTTGAAGTACCTAAAAGAGCGAACAGGCCAGAATTTTCTTTATTTTTACTTTCGTTATTTGCTTTATTGTTTGCTATTTTGATTATTTAATCAATTTACTTATTATTTATTTCATAAAATCTGAGGGAAATTGTATTTTCGGTTTAAGCCATATTACTTAAGATCAACCAAAATTTCATCATAAGCAAATTTACAATCCTACCGTATAATAGGTACACAAAATATAATATTTTGTGAAAATGTAAACTATAGTACTATAGTGTTGAAAAGTCACTATTGTCATCATATTTGGAAAATCTCTAAAGATTTATTATCTTACTAACTAAGAATTAATTAACTTAATTTCTACCTTAAATATTTTAATAAAATCCATCAGAGTGTTAAACCCCTTGTTATAAGTAAACTGTTTACTCAAATTTGATTAAAGGATTGATCTTTGCTATTATTCAAATAATAATTTTATTTAAGTTTTAACCTCACCTCTTTACTTAAGCTTTTTTATATTTTGCAATTTAGTAAAATCTATATACTTTTCAATAACTTGGTTTTGTCTATAAAACTAAAATTGCATGGCGCCGCGGGTTATGTGATGTATTCCTTACTCACCCCCAAAAAATGCTCTCCGACAAACAGCTGCCGTTCGCACTTATAACCTTCAGATTATCTTTAATATAGTTATAGTTTCATAGAGTTTCATAAAGTTATCACATCAGGGTTATAATTTGTTTGTTTTATGTAAAAACTGGATGGTCTCCAGAAAAACCGCAACAAAGACCACGCGTGCTCCTCATGTCTGACCTTATTTCGTCTAAACTAGCCTAGTATCGTCCAGTAAGGGTAGGCGAGAGTAAGGGTAGGCGAGAGTAGACAATACCCTAAGTCCGACTAGTCACGTATAGCCTTATCCAGTCCAGTATTATCTTGTTCGGTCTGATGTTTTTGAGTTTACTCCAGTCTGTCGTAGCCCATTTTCGTTGGCTTCTTATTATATGTTTTCGTGTTTTCTTATTTTGTTCACACCTGTGGAATGATATGAATGGTATTAACATAATTTAACAGTTTTTTTATTAAAAAAACATTTTTCAACTCTGTTGTCTATTCACTTGTCCTTTTCAAGTAGTTTACTCGACCCTTACCTACAGAATCTCATTTGCACTTGAAGTAAAGCCCTTCCTCTAGTGGAATTATTATCAAATTTTCGAATCTACTTTACGCTAATGATGAGAAGGGGCCGTAACGAAATTGGTTTCATTAGGAGAAAAGATAGTCTCTACTGCATAACGTAAGATTATAGAACAGTTTTTTATATATAGGCCCTTGTCGAAATAAATGGGATAAACGTGATATTTTATTCTTCAACCACTTAGCAGAAGTTTTGTCAAATAAAATTGGATTCCGAAAAGTGTTCGGTTCGAGACAAAAAAGGGAAAGTTAAGGGCGGTATTTTTACATATGCACACATAAAAAAATGTTAGCTGAATAAATTTACAAACCCAATTCAAACCTCTGAATATTAACACTCAGAATAAGATTATAGAAATATTATTAGCAAAAAAAAGTTACATGAGAAACATCATCGATGGACTTGGTAATTGTCAGAGCGTGAAAGAATTTTGGACGTACGTTAAACTACACCCCAAAAATCAACGTCCAAATACACCACAATCCATTCACAACAGTGACATTTTTTACCTACATAGACTTCTATTGATACCTTATTGTAGTTATTTTGGATCTAGACACTCGTTGCTTGACATCCCAATATCGCTGGAATTAACTCTTAGTCAATGTGAAGATGGATAAGCTCCAGGGGGAGATGGAATTTGATACTTCATTAAAAATCCACCATAGAGCTGGGCTCTCTATAAATGTAACCTTATCAATAATATCCTTGTATCCTAGACGGTTGGTCAAAAGTAATTATGATTATAGATGTCAAAGGTAATAGCTTAATACTATTATAACGCCTTACAGAGTATTTTAGAATCGAATAACAAAAGCCGTTCACTAAGAATCAACAACCACTTCCCTGGCTATATACAACGAAGGGCATTAAATGCTCTTTGATTTTCAAAGACTTTGAAGTGGATAATTATACCTATGCTTGAAAAAGGCACAACTAATAACCCAATCAATTATGGGGGTATTTTGCTCGTCAACTTCATCACCTCTTCAGTTATTTTGGATAGACTATATGAATGGGCCGATGCTGATAAGATTCTCCCAGAAAGTCAAGGTAGGGCATATAAACCGAGAAGTAAATGTTTGTTCTTATTGAACTCTTTGAGAAGCAATTTCCAAATTTGTAGAGCGTTGTAATACTATTATCTTGACATATAAATTAATTTAACTTTGAATTAATGCATATTAAAATTAATAGAGCAGTTTGGAGCATAATAATGAAAAATAATAGTATATTGTATAATTAGTGGGAAAAGCATAATATTCCCAAAGGACTGCGATAATTACCAGACGAGGAGCGCAGCGTCGAGTCTGGTAACACAGGAGTTTGAGAATATGCTTTTCATACGAATTATACATACTATTTTTTCTTCGATCGTTGATTTACCTTCAAAAAATTAATTAGAAAATATTTCTTTCAAGATATAATCTAGTAAGTTTAGATAAGTTTCTCTATGTTCATATTGAAATATAGAAGTGGTAACCATGGAAATTACTTTGTTATGACAAAAGTAAAATAATTTTTCTCCGATCGAATATATTGACGAATCACTTAATAATAAAGTAGAAGTGGCTAATAAAATATTCAACACCCCTGCCTCGACTTCAAATGAAAATGATCGAAACGAGATAAACCAAACAATTAGCTATGCAGCTTCAACGTCTATAAATTCTCGTTGCCCTCCAGTACAATTTACAAATTGTACAAACTGTACAATAAATGCAAATACTAACAACAATTAATTTGTGTTCAAGAATATCGTTATAAATTAGATGTTTCTTTTATTTCTTTTGATAACAACTCTATCAATATAAAAATTAAAACTATACTTTGTTTCATTTTATTGTAATAATCCATTTGTAACATTACCGCACGCTACAGCAGTGCGGTAAGAATGTTACCGCACTGTTATTTTCTAATTGCTTAGCAACTGCCCACTATTCTGGAATGTTGAGCTTGGCGCATAGAAAACAGGTCAAAATAGTGTCACTTTTCCTACGATCGGAGAAAAAAGGCATTTTACTTTGTTGGTGATGTACTTCTTGATCTATGTTATTTGATATCAACGGAGCTCAACTTGTTATGGAACTATACTTCAGCGGAAGTAGCAGCTAACTTTGGAGCTGACATTTCTTCGAAATTCATATGGACATCGTGATTATGTAGAATTTGATAGGCAAATTGCACTTCGTTTCGTATTAACAATCGTTTTCTATGATAATAATGTTGGTAGAAAAAACCGATAGTGCAAAAAAAAGCGTAAGATATACGGGCCGGATGTTCCCTTACAGCTTTCGGGTTTTTGGTAAGCTTCACTTCCGGCCCTTATATCTATACTGTTTCTGTAAAGGTCGACGAAATAGATATTTACGTAACTAGTTATGAAAAGAGCGATATTGTTCAACAAGCGTAATATTTGCCAAAACGAACGCTTACGAGTTCTGCAAAATACGCGAGTTGAACAATGTCGCTCTCTTCGTAACGTGTTTACGTACAACGTTTTATCTAATTCCGCGCTTTCATAATATGTAATAAAATCTTCAATTACATGATAATATTGAAGTGGATTCAAATGGTATTAGAAGTATTGTTACTATGATGTATTCACCCAGAAAATTGACTTACTTTAAATAACTTTGTCCTGAATAATGTTGTTTTCAATGCTTGTACATCTTAAGATACTATTGAATTAAAATAATGGGGTAATTGTCAGTTCAAATAATGTAATAATTGTCAGCTTTGACAGTACCTAATTAATAAATTATTCTTTGAAACTCAAGTGGCATCTCTATGTTGAAACATAAACAGTTTCGTAAAGTTTTTACATAACTACTTTTCATAACTGATATATGAAGGTTATGGAAAATGTGACGTTACCTAACGTCAAGGAGTGCCTTAAAGTGTCACATTTGATAGCAGAATTAGATAATAGTTATTTACGTAATTAGTGGGATATGGACATTATTAACGCACGCATGTGAAGTTTGCACGACGAGGCCGTAGGCCGAGGCGTGTAATCACATGAGTGCGTTAATAATTCCTATCACACGTGTTACGTACAAAATTTTATCTACAACTGTCTATTAGTATTATTAACAGTACCCATATCATAATATTTTGAAAAAAATTCAATCCAACGCATTTTTAATATTTTTGACTACAAACATGAGGTACTGAGTATCATATTTTGTAACCATAGCAACAAAGATAAACAAAGCTGTGAAAATAAAATTAATTAGCGATGTCATCGAATTGTCAAAGTTGAATGAACAAAAATCTATGAAAATGAGTTCAAGCGAAGACAATCGCCTTTCGGAAATTGAAAATGCAGCTACCAGTGTTATTTTGAACATTTAATTCTGGTATTAATATTTTTCTAGATTCTTATTACCGCACTAGTGCGGTAATGTATTCAAAAACGCACTAGTGCGGTAATATATGTCATTATGACATTCAAAATAGTGTCAAATCGTACCCGTTATATGACAGTTGTAGATAAAATACATTACACAGTCCATTTCCAGCAACGAATGAAATGAAATAAAATGATCATAAATATACGAGTCTATTATAAGATTTCATTGAAATAAATTGAAAGCAATTTTCATTATTTGGTTAAGTAACCTGAATGTTCCAACTATCCTTTATATCCCGTATAAAGATAGTATTTTGATTGTGTCCTAAATTTATGGAGCGTGATAAAACACTAAAATTCAAATGAAGCTAAAATAGAGCTTGAAGTCCAAAACAATACACGTAGTCAGCTAGAGAACAACTTGTTCATCATCCTCCTAATTTCAATTCATGGTGTATATGCAGTATAAAAGTCGAGAAGTACATTTTAGTAGCTTAAACTTTTGAAAGCTGGTAATGTTCTTGCGTCCAATAATAAAACGTACTCTTCGTCGGTAGATAACCGCCGGTGGAGCGTGTTTATGCCACCCTTCTTATTCGTTGGTATACACTATACATACATACAGATAATGATACAAAACAAGAAAATTTACTTAGTACAGGGAAATGTACCTAGTACAGGAAAATTTGCATTTACATAAGAAACTTCTTGACGTATCACGCAATTATTAGTTCCACCAATTTCAAATTTCAAAAAACCCCTTACCCTACCATGTAGTTTACTGATGCGCTTGCCTCTGGTCTTGTCTTCACTTTATATGTAGGCATGAAGTGGTGGCCAGCTCAGAAAAACTTTTAGTATATCTATTGGGGTTGTCCTTATAGTTCCCGTGGTAGTTGGGCAAGCTTGCCTTTGAATGCCATGTAGCTTTTGGAACGCACCATAGCACCGAGCCATATGCTATCATGTGTCTGACGATTCTGGTGTATAGTCATATGATGATTTTTGGTTGTAGCCACTAGCTCTTTTCGCACATTCTTTTACAGAGATTAAGGGCTATTGCACTTTTTTGTATTTTTTTTCAGGTGTTGATTCCAAGAGTTCTAGGAAAGCTAGGGATAGGACTACGACTAGGTTTGAGTTAGTACCAAGGATTTTTCATAAACTCACCACTATCGATTCATTCCTTCTTCGCCCTAAAGTACATTTTCAATCACATCACTGTACCTATTTAATAACCATGTTGAGCTATATTGAAATTATATTAAAAACTGTTGTTTGTTTCGGGAGACACTTCATGCGTGGGTTTATGTCGGCATTATATATAAGTTTGAGAGTTTTTTGGAGTTTTCCACATAAGAAGCTTTCATGTATTACAGCTTTTAATAATCCAAATCAATTTTTTTTCTATGAATTTCATCTCAGTCGCATTTACGAGCATCTTCACAGGAAAATTATTGTGTCTGTTTAAGTGCAAAACGGTGTAACAACATCCGAGCAACACAATATAACACCACACGTCGATACATCTCCAGTAATCCCCACCTTTTCACGGTTACTGTGTATATAATATATAGATGAGAAAGTAGCTACGAAGTGTTTCTCTTTCCAAAGTAAACATGTCGGCGTAATGCCTTCGAAATGAAATATAAACAGATTTTAGAATTTTCATTTCAATAGTGCTATGGATAATATTTTACGTATATACTTTTTGCGAAGTGATGGATTCTAAGGATATCGACGAGAGCTAAATAAACAGCAGGTGTTCGAAAATACATATGCTTCGCTAATTTTCACTTCAAGACGTGAATGTATCTATGAGGTGTGAGTAATGACCTGTTGATGTTTTGTGAACATTTTTCCACCTAGGCTATACATTACTTTTTCAAAACATGTTTGTGACAACTTGTTTCGCGTGGTCTTCGTGGCTATCAATTTTTGAGAACGCTAGTTGTCCTAAAAACGAATATAGGAGAATGCTAAAAAAGTTGGAATAAATAGGGCCTGTAAAAATCTCTGTGACACGTGTTACTCGTGGTCTAAGGTTGGTTCACTCTCAATATATTCATTCTACGAGCGAGCGGAGAAGTATACCTCTTCGCATGCATTTAAGCCCAGGACCACGATTCACGAACTGATAAACGATCACATCACGTGAAAACTTGACAGTTTCATATTTTCGATGCAAGGATCTTTCACATCACTCTTCACTTGATGAACAGCAAGCGATGAGTGATGTGAAAGGAACTGGTGAAACATGCGCATGTGTGACAAAAATAATGTGACAAAAACTTAGATCTTATTTTCTTGGGGTTAGGTGATTTCTTCTTCTTAAGTAACATTCGGCGTTTGCTTAGTAAACTGTCAAAATACAGTAAATTTTACTTTCATCGTATGAGGACACTGATTGCAGGAGAATACGTTTTTTTTGTCAAAACATGAAGGGATCGTTCACATCACACGTTCACATCAGTATTCACTTCACTTATTCTAGAATACTGGTCCAGAACATTTAATTTTTACGCAACTTTCTACTTTACTGCACGCTAAATACTACTATTAAATACTACAGTACATCTTGCTTATAATTATTTCTAGTCTCCTATGTCTCTCCTAGGTCTCATAGGGCTATGAATTTCTATGCAAACTGCAAGTATGTGGATAGCAGAGGTTTCCATTCCACAGAATCTCCATTCTTTTTTCACCACATGTTGAGATTTTCAAAGTGCCCATTCAGAGAACAGTGACACTGTGTTACTCTGGCTTATGGTATCTTTGATGGTATAAGCCTTACTAGATCTTTCCAATGGTCAGAACTTCTTTTTTTTGTCGTTGCCTAATTTTTCCAATGATATATTGGAGCTGATACCGCAAAAGGGTTTTGGCCCTTGAGGGTGTTTCAGCCTCTATCTGCCCCCAATTTAGCAACTGATAACGCAAGAGCCTACTTCTTGACTATTCGACATCATGATTTTTTGCCTTCCATAATATCTTTTATCAATATTGAACTGGACGCAATTTCATATGGAGTAAATTTCCGCTTGAAAGGCTCTTGTGTTTTTTCCCATGCTTTCGGATTGTTTGGTTCCTTGTCCGTGCACTGCTACCTTTCGTATTGTTTGGTACTTGGCCTGTGCACTTATATCCCAGTACAGTATACAGTATACTATTCAATGGCACTATTAAATGGACTTGAGATACTATTTCTTGAATTATTTGAAACCGTAACAAAATTCTTTTGGAAAGTTATACTTTTTTATCATACAATTCTGTGTCATGGCTTTTTGATTTCTAAAAACGGGGTAGTGTTTTTAATGTCTGCTTAGTCTGTATCATGTTCTTTCTGCACTTTTTACCACCATATGTAGTGGTGTGAAGTTGAGAATCAAGTAAATTTGATGCGATGCCTGATATTAAATATTTTGGCTCAACCAAATAGTGACCTATCTTGTGAGTGACTTAATATATATGAATATAAAAAATAAGATAATATTACAAATATTGAAGCTTATGTATTATCAGCCCCATGGGGAATTATTAATGGCAGTTAGTTTTATTTGATACATTAATATGGGTGGATTTTACAAAGTAAGCGTCCAAGCAGTGAATCCATTTGAAAAATTTTCAAAGACAAAGACTTGACCCGACTACACAAGAAGCTAATAAAAAAACATTGCAAAGCATCCCAAATTTTATTCGCCCCTGTATAATTCTGTGGAATTTTATTCTAAATTTCATTTTATTCCCTTTTTTAAACTTAACACAGCATTTTTACTCAATAAAGTCTTTCTTACTTCGGCATTTCTTCGCTTAAAAAAAGGAGAGTGGAAAACCTTCCGAATGTGTTGCCGAGTCAAAGAGTGTTTACTTTAAGCTTCCAGAACGGAGACCAAGTTTTTGTAACACCTTAAAGTAATATTTTCACAGCAAAGTTTTTAAAAGTAGATGGCCGTCGATAGGAAAAATTGATTGAAACCAGAACCTTATTTATGTATAAGATAAGTTTTTGAGACTTTAATGGAATTTAAAAAAGAGCTTAAGATGTATTGTGTAAAACCGACTTTCACATTATTTTTTTGTCAATTCTTATACTTTGGGAGTGTTTCCGCTAAAAAGTTGATAGGCGAGTTGTAAGCTTTAAATTAAATGGTACAACTAGGGAAAAAGTCTTTCGAACAGCTCAATGAAAACAAGGAGTTTTTTCAATTACAAAACAATTTTTGTTGTTGTGAACTATTCAAAAACAGCATCACATAAGTAGAACTTTCTGACGAGAAAAAATTGAATTCCGTAAATGGGTAACACTTCTGCTACTGACGTTTAGGTATATAATGATATTCGACATTTCAAGTACACTCGCACCCGGAGAAAACACAATTCAACATAGCAATAACATGGAATTGTGAAAACAAGAAGAATAGAAAACTTTATAATTTGTCTTAAAAAATTACTACTATTATAAGTTACGACTATAAGTAAAAATTAATCTCCCGAATTGTTTATACAAAGATCAATATTAGCTAGGCATACAGAATAAAGTTCGCTCTGTTCATACGACCTCGCGTCTTGCAGTATGAATTTGCTCAGCTGTTGCGTGGCACGTGGATCGTACTTTGTACCTATTTTATATTTTGTATTACAAATAGGCTTTGTGAAATTATTTAACATTTCTTATTTCTCAGTTCCAGATAATTCATCGATAAGAGTACTTCGTCCACTCCACTAAAGATGGCTGCCGTAGTTGCAGCTGTAACGTTTCGAAGATAAATTCAGAGAATACCAGGGCATAGCATCCCGGAATACATGAACACATAAACATGCAGTCAAAGATTATCCGAACAATGAGTTATTAAGCTACTGCGGGCCAGCGGAATTTCAACCCTCTAAAGATGGCTAATTGCCATATATTCCATTGCGACCTTTTCAGGTCTATATTGTGGCCCTTTGAATCTGAATTATATTCTTCAGTTCGACTCTTTTTAACACGCTTTTATTGGCTTCACCTGTATGTATGTTAGATAACACGCGCATTTAGATGGTATAGTAGCAGCGCTAGGTATAGTGATGCAAACGGATGTTGACAAAAATTTTTCATCCCCTATTATTAATGTGCATTGGAGCGATAATGAATTTAGTCCAGCGTCCGCAGAACGAATAGGTGTATACGGCTCTCCTTTCAAATTGGAGTTTCGTGTCTTTAATGCATGTTTAAATAACAGACGCAACCTTTGGCGGAAATGTTTGTGCTACTATATCTATTGCAGCTACCATACGAGTGACACAGACTTTTAATTTAAATTTAAAATTAAATTTAGATTTTTTATAAATATCTACCGTTTTAATAGTATTAACTCCAAAAATAGAAATTAACTATGCCATTACTTCTTTTCTCTACATTATATAAGTTGAGTATATCGTTCGCAAATTTATTTCTTAACAATTCAAGAAAAAATAATCATTCATCAGACTTAACTTGTCCAATTTACTCCGGAAAAATGATTACCGACTGCTAATTTTAAATTATCTGATTCATAAAATAAAAACTTTCGTGTAATGGTTTCCCACTGGTTTTTATTTATCTGTATTATGAAACCATATTTTAACTAATGGATAGAGGACTAAAAAATAAGTATTTTCCAATGTTGAGGGATGAGTTGTTTTTCTGTTTTGGAAGAAAAATTATGATATCGAATATACTCAAACAAATACATATATCGCCAACAGACGCTCCTGTGAGGCTTCACGAAAATATTATAAATTCCGCTACCAAGAAACAAAGAAAAAAATCTCCCTGGGTGATACCTCAAAGGCAATGAATGGGTGGACCAGCTAAGGCTTGAATAATTCAACCGTTAATGAGGGCTACCTCATGGAGAAATAATAAGAGAGGCTTTGAAACATTTTAAATAAGATTTTTTTTTCGGGCCGAGATGAGAAACTCATGTTCGAATGGGTTCTAACCAGTAACCAGTACCCATACAGTGTTGGACTCATCCCCAAGGCAATGCCTACCAACCAAACCCACCTTAAGCTCACCGTTAGTCCGGAATCACTACAATAGCATACTTCAAGGCGGGCGGCGGTCCCTCACACACTCTCCGTCATCTCCTCCCTTCTATCCACGGGTCTATCCCCACGATCTTAATGGTTTTTGTTCCCCTTCCCGCTTCCACCGCCCTCGCTCCAGTTACCTTTTCCACATACCTCAGAATTCCCCTTACCTCAATTTCAATTTCTTTGCCTCATTAACCACCTCCCTGTTCCTTGAGACTCTAAGTTTATCCACATCTCCCTCAAACCCTTCCTAATCCTTTCTAGCCCCTCCTGATTGACCTCTCCAATATCCTTCAGGATAACCGCCTCATTCCTGACTTCCTTTTCCTTTTCCCTATCTGTATAAATTGCCACCTTCGTCCCATAAGCTCTCACCTACGCGATCATCTTCCTGAGCACCTCCATCACCACATGCCTAAGCCTGTGTAGCCCAACGCTGACCTTGCACCCCTTTCTCAAACAGTCGACTCATATCAAACACCTTCCTCTCATCCCTACAATCACCCTCCATCCGACAGATCATCTCCTCCGAGTTCACCAATGTACTTTGTCTTTCCGTAGTGCGTACCTTCTTAACCCACACCATTTCCTCTCCTTTTTCTCCTATCATCGGGTACCTATCCCTAAACATCTTTTGTATCCCCTTTTCCGTTCCACTGTCTTCCTTAGTCACCCATACCACTTTTATCTTCTCATTCCCCAACATTGAATTTCCCCCTTCACCTCTATTCCCTCCCTCTTTTCATCCACCCAGTCATTATCTCTAATCTTCTTCCATCCATCCCAGTCTCTTTGCCCCTCCTCCCATCGTGTTTGCATTCTCCCATTCCTACCTTCCTCTCTCCTCAACCTCTCTAATTCCCTGACCCGCCTCTCTGTCAACGACTTTTGCTTTTCCAGCCTTTTCACCCTCTTCTCCAGTCGCCTTACCATCTCCTTCAATCTCTCTACACTCTACCTCTCTTCCTCTTTTCCACTCTTCACTTCCTTCCTTTCTCCTTCTGTTTCCTCTTCTGCTCCTTATTCTCACTTGTCTCTCCCACCTTATCAGGTGTTCGTTTCACCAGACTCGATTTCCCAAATATTGCATACACTTCTCTCTCTTCCTCCACTGCTTCCTGTCCCACTTTTCTTGTATAGGTACTCCACCACCACCACAGAGCCCCGCTTGTGATAGTAAGGCTGGGTACTCCGGGAGGTCACCAGGTATCCCGGAGGCACCGTTCCGTTCCGCGCAGTCATACATCCATTGTAACGGTCGCTAACAACGTGGATTACGGATTGTTTAATCGAGGTTTACTCCTCTAGGCTTTTTGTCACGGTTGCCTCCGGACGCAGTGGCCTCCACAATCACACAACATAGCTACCTCCCCTGTGCTGCTGCTTTTTTGAATCGAGGTTTACCACTCTATCCCCTTTGATCCGCGAGCAACTATTCGGGTTTCCATACTGGAGCCTTATTTATTGCTTATCCCGAGGGCTGGTCGCTCATGAGGCCCATACAGCTCGAAGAGCACGAGACCCTTGACCACCCACTCCCTCTGGAGACACCCTATCAGCCATTGGGACGCGCCGTGTCTGGTAGGACAACCCCTTTACTAGACTTGTATGAGATATTAGGGTTGAATCATTTCCAGCCTCCCTCATCCAACCCTCCCAAGCACGGATATGGAATAAGCTGGGATAAAGTTTGCACGCAGCTTGTAGCGCATAAACCTTCACAGCAGCTACCCAAGTAACACATTTCATTTGCCAAGCAAATAATGCTAGATCGAAGCAAATAATCCAGAAAAAATGCTAAAGTTTGGCATATTCTTAGCATTATTTTATAGAATTATTTCAGCATTCCTTCAAAGACGTCCAATCTCTTTCGAAACCTAATATTGCAGCCAAGTAGCAATGATTGCTAATAAGTCATTAAAAGTAGCCAAAGAATAGAAATGTTGGCTTTAAAAAATGCCAAAAAATGAATGGTGAAATTGGAATTTTATATGGTCATAAAATACCATTAAGTGCTTCAATGAGTGCCATTTAAAAGCAATGATACGATGTTTGGTATTGGAATTAATTTGGATTTTAAATGGAAATGAATTCCAAAAAATTTCCTACTGTATTGCTAACCTCAATGCGATTGTAAATCTTAATTCCAGTTAAAAGGTTTCATAATATTTCATCAGAAATCATTATGGATCATGGAGAAAAAGATTGGATTAAAAATAAATGGAAAATCACAAAACTACGGAAATTTGGACGAGCAGGTGCGTATTACAGGCGTGTACATAAAAGTAGTAGCGCAGCTAAAAGTTACAACGAAATAACGATAGACACAGATCACCTTCCTGGTTCTGGACCACATCTCTTTATTGGCATTGTCGTGAGACTCTTTCTTTACAGGCTAATACCACTACGTCTTGGTGGAAAATTTGTTATTGCTGTTGTTCCCATCCCATGCCTCAGGAACAACACACAAAATTTTATCTCCACTTTCTAAGGTCTCAATAAATTTAAAGGTGTTCATTTTTTATTGGGAAATGATTATAAAATATGACCTATAAAACAATCTATTACTCAAAACATAACATCACAATAATATTCTTTTTCTTCAACTTTATAATCTTGAAAGCTTTCACAAAGCAATACGAACAGCTATCTAGCTTTTAATTCCATAAAGCTTCGTATTGGCATAAAAAAATGCTTATTAAATACAATAAAGACATGGCCGAACCGTTTGCTCACGATAATGAGCAATGTTGCCATAGTTTTTATATCTATATATTGATAGGTATATGATACGTATATGATACTATTTTTATAGTATAAGCATGGAATATGCAAATAATCTGGTTCAGGATATTATTTGATTTTTAACTGGGATACAAATTTCAGAAAATCTGGGAAAGTAAATCAATATCCATCAAATATAATGTTATCAATCAATCCAACTAAAAATACTATAGAAAACTTCAATTTCAATTCGATGTATATAATTCACTGATAAAAATTGAATATGGCAACACCGTAATTTATGATAAAATAATTTAATTTATAAAGTATATTTTGCTCACAGTTATCACTGGCCCCTCTGTTTTCAGGAAGTATTTCATTCACATTTTACAGAAAAGTAAGGTTTGCAGAGATTTCTAATGGTTCACAATGATATTTTCCAGTTCCAAAAACCATAATAATTGTCATAATATATATTGAAGGAAAGATCTGCCATAACAGTTGACGATGTTTGTTTTTGTGATCACCTACATAACTGTTGGCATAAATTTCCAATATAAATCTAATATTTATCCAAAACAAAACTTCATTACATTCTCACGAGAGATGTTCAACTGCGCATGATCATTCAAAGCATTGAAAGCCATTTCTGGACTAAACGACTGCTTCTTTATGTCGCTTTGAGAGCCAATGTTGGCAATCAAATCTAATAAAATGTTCTTTTGGTGCCAATGTATGGCTATTCAGGCCTACAGGTTGAATTGCTAATAAGCTATCAAATCTACTTTAAGGCCAAACCGCGCGCTCCCTTTAGGCAGCGATTACGTAATGAATGCTACATGTAGAAGCTTTAGTGGACGGTTTCAATTGCCTATTAGCTTCAAGAGTGACACAAAAGTCGATTTTAAATCTACTTCGATGCTTGTTGTGTTACTTGGGTATCTGAACTAACAGATCCCGCCTCCCACTACCAGGCTAATTTGAGGCTGGTCATTGCCATTTTTGAATTTATTCATTTTTATCAGATCGACTTTATGGCCTTTTTGTGAAGTACTTACTTATTTTTATCAGTGGTACCATTATCACAGGATTTATCATCATGCATCATAGGTAAGGTTGAAAAAGTGGATATTTCATTTAATACGTTTGGGGTTAGTTAGTTTCATGAAATGATGGATATATTATTTTTCATATCATGGTTTTTTTGCAGGCAAGAATTAAAGTTTCCTGAAGTTCATTACACGAAATAATAGATAGTTACTAATACCATATATCTTTATGTGATTTAGGATATTGTTGTATTGCTTATGTTTTGTGAAAAAATATTTCAATTAATATTTTGAACATTGTATTTGTGTTGTATCTTACTCCAAAGGAATGGACCTAGGTCCGGAGATTCCAGTGATGAAAATTTCAGTGTAATTATTGACTCGAGATTAATTTGGACCTGACAACTGGAAAAAGTAGCAACAAAATCGGAGACCATATTACCTGGCGGCAAAACATGTGGGTCAAATCCACGCATGATGCACTGGATGTACAGAGTAGTGGTTAAAACCAATAATAACACATGCGACTTTGGTATGGAGGAGGAAGACGACAGAAGAGAATGATACTAGGCAAGGTGCTAGGACTTGCTTGTCTCAGTATTTGAGGGTGCATGGAAAACACACTAGATGCCCTATTTGGCCGTCCCGTCCTATAAAAATAAGAGCAGCAGCAGACGTGCGAAATATTTATTATTTGGTTAATTATATTTTATATATCAATTTTTGTTTGTTCAGTCTATTGAAACAAAATGATTACTTTTCATTTTCATGTGCACTGATTTATAAACAAATGTCCATTGTCACCTAAATTAATTCACGCTTTTTATTATAAAACCAGACAGCATCATTTTTCAACCCGTCTGCGTCTGTAATATGTCCTGTGGTTTGCTCTTTGTGAAATATATTTATGCTGAACAAAACACTCCAATAATATTAGTGGGCCCATTTGTGCTTTGAGCCAGAATATGCTGACAATTTTAATAAAAAGGGGTTTTGTTTTGTTTAATTAAAAATGTCCTGTCGAGATATAATATATGCCATCAATAAAATGTACTCGGGTTATTCCAAAAAGACAGGAAAAAATATGTTCGTGTGCTTACACTCCTATACAAATAGACTTAAGGTACAATTAATTCCGAAATATTTTATTTGCATTTTAGTTTAATGTGGAAAGCACCTTTAAGGGCCCAGCAAATGTTTAAGCCATTTTTTTCCGATTTGGTTTTTGGGAAACGTTCTTCTGCCGGAAGCACTTCAGCCTGTTCGCTTATTGTAATCTTCTCCCACATTTATGGGTCTATTCTGAGAAGTCACATATAAGTTACACAAACTGTAAGATATAGTAAGTTGCCTCGTAACTATTACAGATTTTTGCTTACAGACCTTACAGATATGCTCAAAATTGACTTACTAATCCACCCACCCGGTTATCTCCGTACCTTTGGGTAGACTTTATGCCATATTTTTATGTGACTTGTTTTGTATTTTAACGGCGTATTCTAGTACCTATAGTATAATTATACCTAATTTTTTCTAGTCGTATCTATTCTGGTTGTGTCTACTCTGGTTTTAACTGACTGCTTAGCTACGTTTAATCTAATCGAGAATAGTCTTGTATAGTCTAATCCAATTTTGTCTAGTATTGTTTGGTTTATTTTTTTTAGTTTTGTTTATTTTTGCTCAGTTTTGTTTAGTTTTGTTTAGCTTTGTTTAGTTTGTGTCAGTTCTGCTTAGTTTTGTCTAGTTTTATGAAGCTTTGTCTACTTTTACCTAGCTTTGTATAAATTTGTCTAATATCATCTAGTTTTATCTAGTTTTCTCCAGATTTGTTTCTGTTTTGTTTGGTCGTCTCGTGAAGGATCTTTAGAAAGAGCGTAACTACAGTTTGTAGCCACAAATCTATATTATACAATATTTAAATGAATTAATTTATTGCGAGCGAGCAGAAGTAGAAGATGGAAGATCAAAAATTACTTTTTGTGATGCTTAACACAAAATTGCATAACAAAACATACGTAAGTTCTCGCGGGAAATAAATCACCAATTCAGTTCAGCTCCAGTGTATTAAACTGAGCACAAGCTCTATCAAATTCACTTCATAAGAAGAAAAGAGTAATATTGAACTCTTCTGCGACAGCAAGAAGAATCATGTATTTCGATTTGGTGGAGTTTTGGATATCGGTCCAAAATAAATATCCAGCTTGAAGTTCAAAATTTTCAAGAATTCTTATTCCGTTTGCAGCATCTTATTCATGCGAAGCCTGACTTTAAGCTGTAGCTAAAATAAACAACATATCAGATCAATGTTGAGCAAGAAATGAGGGTAGATGTATCATGCATTATCTCACGCTGTGCAAAAATGTGTGCAGATCGCAAAGATCACACGTCCCAATGATTAAGTTGAGTAATGTATTTTGTTTCTTATCATTCTCATGTAGTAAATCTACTATTGTGTCAATGAAAATATAAAAGCTCAGCTTCATCTGGGTGTTGAATTGTTTTCTCTATCTGCGTAGCATCATTGAAACCTATTTCGACTACATACGAGTGCCGAAACAAAATACTAAACCTGCAAGTGCGCCATGATCTGAAAAAGTTTGGGAGCTCCTGATGTAAGTAAATTACTCATCCCACCATGATATTGTTTTGATTGGCTGGAGCGTATATGGATTACTGAAATTGAGAAATTCTATTGGTTTCGAGAAACGTCAAAAAATAATCAATCCATAATCAGAGCCGGTCTTGGGGTTTGCGGGTTTGCAAAAGGGCATAACTCTTCAACAATTACTGAAATTATCAATATTCCGAACTAATAAAATTTGAGATTTAATTCTACCAATAATAATGCGAACGTTTATAAATAGTAAGTTATATGTGTGAAACATATGAGTTAGCTGAATTTTAATCGCAGTATTATCTGTCTACATTGTTAGTTGCAGCTGGTTGCAGCCACGGTAAATGCAAGAAGTTTGCTAATCCACGATAATGTTGGGCCAAGAATAGCTTAATATGATTATTGCAAACTGCTCACGGAATTATCTCATGCCAGTTTGATGAATGAATGAATTAGAGTACAATACGACCAAATTAGGTCTTCCTTCTCTACTTGTTGAAGCACAGCTCCTAATCCTATCCATTCTATGAAGTATTGGGTCTGTAAGTAGGGGATTTCTACCTTTTCAACCTGGAGTTTGCACATTTAGTGAAAGTGACTGTGCAAACGTGTTTCCCCTTTTCCCTGACAGAAAAGACATTCAGTCGACGCTGCAGGCTCCACAGTTGATTGTCTGTACAATTCCATGTCAGGAAATTACAAAGATTGAAGTATCCGGAGAGTATTTCCAGCAATATGCCTTTTCCCACCTTTCTTTCCAGTTTCGTCCAGAGGGCAGCAGGAAAAATCCCGTAGAACTACTCAGGTCCTACAAAGGGAGTATCCACTGCCTTCATAACTGGCGATTACACCTGCTAACCAACAAAAGAAGGGCTGTGTTCACTCCCAATTTTTCAAGTTTGACTGGACAGTTCCAAATATTCTTCTAACTAATAGAATATGTGCTCATTGCTTTGGTAACTGCTTGACTACTTAAGAAAATAGCGATATTTTCGCTAAGATAGTTTCCATTCAAATTGAATTATGCACATCTTGAAGTAGCTGGGTGAATTTTCTATTGGCGCAGCATGTCGAAGTCTGGAGTCTTAAATTACAGTCCCTGCTTCCACTATTGTTTTTTATCCATCAGTATACCACTTGATGGTATGCTTCTAGAGAGAATAATTGGTGGATCTGCTCATACATTATTTTTTAAAGCTCAGTTCATGCTTTACAAAATTGGATTGTTTGCTCATGTCATCTCGAATGGCTACTGTGAAGTGAGTTGTGTTCATTCCAATGTTTTCTTTTAGCTGCTTTTTCTACCACTATGTGAAGAGATATTAGGTATAATGTTACCTACTTTTGTCCTCTGTTTGCACAGGCTACCACTCACTCCATAGATAATTATAGGTCTTACCAAAATGATTTACATCTAGTGCAGTGCAGTTTGAAGACAACTGAATTACTTTTATTCATACAGGAAATGTGGAAAAGATCCCTTGAAGAATATGCTATTCCTTGCTTATGTAACGTAAGTTGAAAAGGATCTACTTAGACTACGTGAGGTAATGCTCTCAATGTATTATTATGAAATTTGAAATTAAATACTCATGAACTGAAAAACAAAATAACCACTCATAATTATATTTTAAAATGCTTTATTCGATGTTTTAATTACAATTACATGTAACGCCAATTAGAGGAAATTAATTAATCAAATATTATTATACGCCAATAATGTTGAATTAACAAATTGAACAACTAAACGCAGATTTAATAAAAACAAACATTCAAATATACTTGAACAACTGAATAATTAATTGCATTAAAACAAGTCAGTTGTATTTATAATTTAAATAGTTACTTTAAAACGACCTCAAGCTGTTCATTGCGACTCTTCTATAATAATTAAATAAATGAGCGAGCTGATGGTTAAATTGTGAGCCTGAAAATAGTTATTTGTGTAATTAAAGCATAAAGTCACAGATTGCATTTTGTGTAGTCAACATTGTTTTTGTTAAAGGGATACAACCCACTTCTTCTAAAACCATTCTCAATTGTTCAATTGTTTCTTCAGATGCATATTTATTGAAGATCGATTGCAGAATAGTACCAAAAGTACAACGTGTCACATATTTTGGAAAGTTTTAAAATTTCCAATTTCTCACTTCTGCTGACCAACCAATTTTAAGTGGTTTAAAACTTTTCAGGTTTGTTCCACAGGAGTTTACTGTCTAGAGTTAAACCTAGATACTTGACTTCTTGTCTCTATTCAACCTCGTTACCATAAAATTTGATGGTTTTGAGGTTGATTTTCTTAGGGAAGACTATTAAGGGGCTGATGTTAAGTCCCACCTGTTCACTATTCGTATAGTTCATACAAACTCACGATGTCACGAATTTTGTTTTCGAATTTTCCCCAGGTTCTTATGCCATTATTATCGGCATATCCTTGGCAGGATATTCCGAAGTCCGTCAAACCACACGGGAGTGAGAACATCTTCTGGTTGTACAGATGGAGATAATGTCTTTGCTTGTCCTCGTCCCTGCTACTACAGTGGTGAGCAATTGCGTCATCCAATTTGGATACACCAAATAGTGACGTAGATTGACTTAATATGTGAATAAAAAAAAAGGTATGATATGACAAATATCGAAGCTTAGTTATTATCAGCTCCATGGAGATATCCTGGATATCTTTTTCCATTTAAGATGAGTATAACTGTGTGATGATATAGGAAACCAAGGAAAACTATATCTGCTAATCTTCACAATCGTTACTCAAGTTCAATAGTGGAGAGTTTCCTAGACTTATCTGTTCGTTGATGACTTCATGTTGTGGGTCTCTCAAGTGTCAACTAATTTTTAATTCTTCATGAAAATCCAATCCTTGTTTCTTGTCAAAAATTTGTAGTAGTTACTTCTAGTTCTGTGTAAGGTGTTAATGCATGTTTGGTGACAAGTAGACGTTTCTCTTAGTTCCAATCTGTTTGCTCGTAAGTGTTTATTGTGTTTTATTTCAAACTTTTTACTGGATTGACCAATACGGACAGAACTCTACGTTCGTACGTTTATCTATCCCATACTTTTTTAATTGGTATATTTTTGTAAATGTATCGCTTTATAAGGAATGTGTGCACGTTTTGGTTCATTTTTCATTTCCTTACTAAATGTCCATTGATCTCTGTATATTCAGGCATGTGTTACGTAATTTATCTCTTTCTGTTTCAACTGGATAATGGGAAACACCACTGATGTTTTGTTATTCTCTATGTAACTAATTAGTAGTAAAACATAGCTGTTCTGTTGCACAGTTATGGTAATAAGCACGTACATTGGTTAACGTAATAATTTAATTGGAATTTTCCGCAAAATAGATAATCACAGTCATCCGCTTTCCGACCAACTACGACTGATTTTCAGAACTGATTAAATATTTAATTCGGATTCAAATTTCTTTTTTTACATTCATTGCAATTAATTCGATCTTCTGTAGAGTGGGGAGGGTGAGTGTGTAGGCTCACAGCACTTAGGCCACATGTGACCCATTGTACATCCTCCCGAGGAGTGTCCTCCTAGGTCATTGTCCATCCTGTCCTTCTCAGGAAGGTGGACAGGTCACTAGGAGACATCTCCTTTATATCGGCAGGTGTAGGCCAAGACTCACCGAACACACACTCTCTTTTATTGACGATAACTCCGGACACTCGCATAAGACATGCCTGACAGTTTCATCTTCCTGTTCACACATCCTGCATAGAGGTGTGTCCACTAACCCCATAGTATGGAGGTGTTTCCTTAGTTGACAGTGACCGGTCAGAAATCCTACTGTTAAACGTAGGTTTTTCCTGGTCATCGCCAAATATTTCTTCGGCGCCAGCTTTCCAGGGTCGCCCAGGGTGATCCTGGCAAGACTGCATCCTTTGATTCCATCCCATCTCTTAAGGGATTGAGCATGGGTGTAACGTTTGGCTAGTTCCGCAATTGTCGAGGTCGTTAGGTCGTAGGTGTCACTGGGTCCTAGAATTTTTAGTCCAGCGGCGTCCCTGGCTGAAGAATCAGCGATTTCCTTTACTGCTGTCGTGCCCTTTAACCCACCTCAGGATAATATTGTTATCTGCCGA
>CAJUYI010002345.1:0-33087 GCA_910591695.1 Galerucella pusilla
TTTCAACCCCTATTTTCAAGATGGCGTCCCCACAAACTTGGTTTTAGCTTTACACTGACCCCCCCTACACATCGAAAAAATAAAATTGCATCCTCTAAAAAACGCAACCCCAAATGTAACTTTTCAATGGACTATAAATTCACTTCAATTGTTGATAAGACGTTCCTGTTTTTCTACGCATCGAAACAGCAACAAAAAATTATAAAATTAATCATAGTTTGCCGGTTATTGGCTATACAAAGAATATCGTTAGTTGAATTCGTCATTAACTTGTAGCAACGTGTCGGAAAAAACTTTTATTGAAATAATGTGAAAAGTGTTTATTATCAATTAATAAAGAGACATTCGTTTTAAATAATCGTGTGTTGTTATATTGGAAATACTTTTTATATAATTTATTGATCGGTGAGTCGATATATCTCAATTTTTTATTGAATCTTTTATAATAACTATCGGCATTGATGGTCGGTATATTCTATATTTTCAAAATGTCCAAATACTAACTACTTAATTTTCTACATGAGCTTTTTTTAAATAAAATAATACATACTTAATTTGAATAAACTGTGTTTTTTCTATTTGTACTATGACAATAGATCTGTCATGATTTCTTATTCCTGAAATTTTATCACATAAAATTATATAAATGATACTGGGAAAACAAAGTTATTAATTGAACTATGTGCAAAGAAAACTCAAATAGATTTTACCAATACATTAAATTGATTATACAGTGTGGAAACCACTTATGGAATAAAATTCTTTGTCATTATTTTAGAAAATTATAAAAAATGCCAAGACACGTCAACTTTTGAATTGAGTTGTGCGTTATGTAAACATAAATGTAGGGTGATTCACGCAAGTTTGCCATATTCGGTGTTGTTTTTTTAATGAAACACCCTGTATATTTGCATATTTTTGAAATCCTCTTGATGAACCGATTCCAACAAACTAAATAATGTATGGTCAATTATGAATTATACAGGGTGAAATTTTTATTTTTACAGTTACTAAACACACATAAAATACCTGATGTAAGTATTTGATTTTAATACATTAAAATAAATGCTTAAAATGTTCTCCACCTAGTTGTTGGCAATAGCACAGTCTCCTATAGAACTCCTCCTCAACTTTGTTTGAGGTGAAATATTCCGTATTTCTGTAGTTATCCTGTCTTTGAGGTCTACAATGCTAGTTGGTTGTGTTGCATATACTTTGTTCTTGAGATAACCCCACAGAAAAAATCTAACGGCGTAAGGTCTGGCGATCTAGCTGGCCACTCAATAGTACCTCTTCATCCAATCCATTTATTGGGGAATATTTCATCTAAATAAGTTCTTACCATTAAAGCATAATGGGGTGTTCCCTGTCTTGCTGGAACCAAACATTTTCATTCGGTAATCTATGATCTATTGAGTTGGGATATATGTTTGCCAACGCAGAAATAACTTCATTTCTTGGCATATTTAAATATTTTTCAGCTGTCATATTTCCATCCATAAATATAGGACCAATAATATGGTCACCTATGATACCGGCCCAAACGTTCACCTTTTGAGGGTACTGAGTATGTGTCTCACGCGTCCAATTAGGATTCTCTGCTGACCAATATCGACAGTTCTGTCGGTTTACCTCTCCATTCAATGTGAATGTTGATTCGTCAGAAAAAAGAATGGTACCAAGAGCTATCTCATTTCTGTACCGATTCCTGCCATATGCTCAACCTCAATTGGCCCACCCCTACTTCGGGGTTTACGCCAGCCGTGCCTAATCGTACCATGGCCATTAACGCAACCTCCTTGACGTACAGGTCTAGAGGGGTCAGAGTTCCATTGCTGCGGTTAGTGTTGTTCTCATGGCTCCTGTGATGTTTAAACAAGCCATTCGCTGTATTTGATATAATTTTTGGACGGCCGTTGCTTGTAGAACCTTCGGTCCTCATGCAATTGCTCCATACCCTAAACCCTAACATGGGTTTTATTATTGTAGTGTAGATCAAGATGACTACACACGGGGTGACAGACCCCATGTGCGTCCCACTGTACTCAGACACTGCTCATAAGCCACATATGCTCTTTTTGCTCTGCTGTGGGGCCCTGGGGTCTTTTATAATTTAATTTATTATATCAGACCTTTGAGCTACTGAGCTATAGATATAAACTATATGTTTCTGTGGTTGAACATTTAAACATTGGAGGGTCTCTTGACTCTCTTGCTAGTATTGTATATTTCTATGATATTTATACGTCAACGGATGACATTGATATAAATGACAAATCAAAAGTTAGGTTAGAGCATCGCTGTGTATAATAGTACGTCGTTACGGAAATTACTTAATTTATTATTTGAACAATATTGAAAAACATTTAAATAACTTTATGAAGCTTCATATATATTATTGAAATTACAAATCGTGACTTCTATACTTTGAATATTAATTACATACATTTTCCAATGAATTTTATAAATCGTGTACGGATGGCTGGTTGTATCTTGATAATTGTGGTTAGTGAAAGTGAACGCAGGCTCTAAACAAAATAGTACAAACAGTCTGATTATACAGTTATTACAGTTAGGAATAACTAGATTTAGTTATGTAAAGATAACAATATATCAATTTGGATTAATGGACATGCAGTAAAATTAGTGAAATGTCATGCTATTTTGACAGGTAGGGATAAACCCCTTATTTTTTCTGGCAAAATGTTTTGTGTGGCACAAAGATTTTTTTGTAGTAAACAGCAACCGTTCAATTTTTATTCCCAAGAATATGTGTTTAGTGAGGAAAATGTAAAAAGAACGGCTGCAAAATTTTCCAGTATGAAACCGATTCGATTACATACACAACAGCCGGCAAAGAGGGCAGCTGTACTAATTCCTCTTTGTGAAGTAAATGGTAAGGTGTCGCTACTGTATACGTTAAGAGCGGCCCATTTGAAAAACCACCGAGGACAAGTTAGTTTTCCAGGAGGAATGCAAGATGCAGAAGATAACAGTTTAGAAGTCACAGCACTCAGAGAAACCAATGAAGAACTCGGTTTGCATCCAAATAACATAGATTTATGGGGTAGTGGTAACTTGATAGTTACTCGAGGTGAGACTTGTGTATTACCAGTTATCGGCAGAGTAATAAAACCTTTAGCAGTGAATAGACTGAAGATTAATCCCACAGAAGTAGAGGAAGTCTTTACAGTTTCTCTAGAAGAATTATGTAAACCCGAACTATTGGGATACACCCAGTTTAGAGGCCGTTCTTCAATACCTGTATTTTTAGGAGGAAAAAGGAGAATATGGGGCTTAACTGCTTTAATTACCAATATGTGTTTAACTGCATTGTTACCATCTAAAGCATATTCCCATAAAATCAAATACATATCCTCAGTTAAAGTTAAAGAACTAAATAACTGTTGACTTAATATATCTAATCAGATCATATTATTTTTATATATACACCAAAATTTTATTGTATATTTTAGTTTCAATTTCACCTATTTATTTAAAAGAAAATAAATTTATGTGATTGTGATAAGTACAAGGTACCTATTCCTGTTATATCATAGATAGATAATTTTAATTTTGGTTAAAAAGAATATCTTTTTTTGTGTATGAAGGTACTGGTAAGAATATGTGTAGGACATTGATGAACTTTTAATATTTCAAAGAAAAATGGGATTTCACAATTTTATATTAGTGCCAAGTCTGCTCTCAAGTTTTCGCCAGTATTTCAATTTCAAGTTTTGTCTATGAATATATGTTTGTAGTGTGTCTATGCCTGGCATATTTACTGCATTTTTGATAGTCTTTCAGATTAAGTAAATCATATTTGCCTAATAAGGCATCATTTTAAAAGCAATCGGATTATTAGAATTTGCTGACTTCCCAGATTTTAAATATATTATATTTCCTGTATTAAGAATTCAAGCTTTAATTAGGTCACACAATGATAAATTTTAAATTTTATTAAATCTCAACATTCCAGACTTCTATTATTTATGAATTCGGTAATTTAGTTGATACTGTGACCGGATTTTATTTTTGTTGTTCACTCTAACACTTATCACAAAAAAATATTTTCAACATCTCGGTTTCAGTATAGGAAAAATCGATTACAAAATATACTTGATGAAAATTGTAATATTTTTTCCATGTGAGGAATATAAAGGAATAAAAATACACATATCAAAAACAAACAATCAAAATGCTCCAGTCGATGTAACAAAAAATGTGTAGATAAATATTAATACATAATATATATGTATTTATTATGTACCATTATTTTTGTTAAAACGAATTATTGTAACACGGGTATATTTTAAATAAATTTTATTTAAAAATACTTTTTTATTCATTTTTGTTCAAACAGACATTATTATTAGGTAATTGGGTCTATTAACTGGACAACTATATAAAAAAATACAAAAATCAGTCTAAACAAATTACTTCCATTAGGTGTGTGATCAGATTTTTTCATAGCCTAATGGCAGCAAAATATGTAATCTGTTAGCAATTTTGAGCAAAAATCTTCTGTAAGATCCTTGTGGCATTACTTATTATTTTTTCTCTTATTTTTTGGGAATCAAAGCACAATATTCGAACTAGCCTCAAATCTAATAATACGTTGAGATTTATACTAACAAAAACAAAACCAAAAAATTAAGAACAATCTTCAAAAGATTGCATATATCAGATATCTTGTTAATGCGACAAATTCTATTTAGGTGAAACATCTAGACCATTGAAAGTCCGAATAAGTGAACATAAAAAATATATCAAAGATAGGGAGTTCTTCAAGTCCGGTATTTGTAAACATGCTTTGGAAGAGGGGCATAAAATTCAATGGGATTCAACAAAAATAATATTGAAAGAGCCCAATAATAAAATACGAAAAATCAAAGAAAGTGCTTCAATACAACTAAATGCAGATAAATATAGCTAGTATTTCAGCCGAATGTAGTGAAATTTGGTTACCTATGTTAGAAAGAGAAATTTCCCATAATCCAGTACCTGCGTTATCAGGATAGCATCATAAGTTTTTATCCAGGTTTTCTTATGATTTATCATTGAAATAGTTGTTAATCGATACACACTTCAATACACAAAATCACCAAACTGAGTTATACATACACAATAAACACTGGAAGAATACGACCAGGCAAATACATTTGAAGAAATTCATAAAAGAACCATCAGAAAAAGTAGTGAAAGAACTGCTCTCAATGAGCAGGAACAAACTACGCACCATAACAGGGCTACTTACGGGGCACTTTCCCACAAAGGAGCACCTGAACAAAATAGGGCTGTACAACGGAGACCTTACATGCAGAAGATGCAAAAAGGATATCAGAAAAGCTCTGCATATACTATGCAACTGTGAGTCGTTGGACTACAGAAGGCAGAAACTGTATGGTGGACTCCAAATTACTCCAGAAGACTTCTACAACCAACCGGCAAAGAACCTGTATGAGCTAATACAGGGAACGTAATGGCTGAATAGGTTGTAGTCGGAACACTAGGAGTTTCCACAATAAGCCCAGGAGGCTGAGGTGGTACCGGCGAAGGGACGGCTCCTTAGAAAAAAAAAATAAACATTCATTATATTACATCCCAACTGATTGACTTTTCGCTTATGTATTCCTCTTGTAGAGGATAATCTAACTATGCAATAATGTATAGGGTGTTCCATTTAAAAAATTGAGAGAGGGTTTAAGTTATAACGTCTACATGCGCAAAACGACGTCCTCCTTGATACGATTCTTGGCGTGTTTGTTCATTTTTTCATAAAAGTAACGTCTACAGGGAGAAGATAGTTTTCATTGAAATGCTCTGTATAAGGGATTTCATGGTATAATGAAATTAAAACTCATTTAAATAGTTTACACCTTTATTAATAAATGTTTCAATCGAATGCAACCAGGCATTCGAAGCTGATTGTAATAAAAATACAAAGTTTAGCTAAAATCTAAAAAAAAAAATAATAATAATAGTAACTCAAGTACGACATTGTAACTGTATGGAGAAAAAAAAATGAAAATAATAAACTTAACTTTACAAGTTTGATTATTTGTTAAAGAAGCATCGAAAGGAAATAAAAATTTGTTTACATCAATTCAAATCTAATAAAAAAAGAAACAATTTTATTCATCACATTTGTATAAAATGACGTTGTTAAATCAATTTTTTTTGTTTGAAGAATCTACCGATTCCTATCCTTGTGACTAGTCTACAGTGGAAAAAAAGCTTATAAAAAAATATATTGTTTGTCGGTTTTGTAATATTAAGAATCATCTTTTGAGAGCGTATATGTATTAGAGTGTTTTATGAAAATCGATAATTTTTTTTAATATACCGAAAATATGGATGGGCATGACGAAAAGAAAGTACTGTGAAAGTTTAACTCTTCATATTTATAATAAGGGATACTGCATAACATGGAAACAAAATTGTCTTATGTTTTAGAATTTTATAGCTCACATAAAGGTGCAATTCTGTAAGCAAATGTTAAATTTTAACGCACAGTTAAAAATAAGACAATCTTCTAATCCATTTTTGCTAGTCGGTATGCATATTAAGTTTTAAAGTATTAACGGAAAACTCTTTATTGGATACCATACATGTTAAAATCTGAATCATAATCTTGACTATGTATAGATTAAAACATTTATAATAGCGTAAACTTTGTCCAATTTAACGGCGTACCGTTAATTTTTAACCACTTCTTATAGAATGGACCTTTTCAGTAGATGCTTAAATCTCAAAACAAATATTTTATTTGAAAGCTTACGGATAATTTTTCACTTTGTGCAGCTTTGTTTCGAATATAAATATCACAAAGCTGAATGAAAAGTTGAACAAATATTAGGGTAATTTGAACAAACGTTTGACCTTGGGGGCAAGTGACGTCATAAGGTCTGGAGTTATGTTGGCAGTATTTGTCAGATGGCTGGCCAAATTCTGCTACGGCCACGGCCAAGGCCAAAATATCAAACGAAGAAGCGAATATTCCTCGTTTTGGTCAACTTCTTTTGAGCTTTTGCTTTTTCGAACCATGATTTTCGTCTGTTTTCATCACGAGGAACGTAAATGAATATTTTGCTTGGGCAATTTATATTGTTATTTTACAAAAACAAATAATCCAAAATGAAAGAGAATATCGATATCAATTTAGAGGTTACATGAGATGTCAAAATCAAAAACAAATCATATGGAAATAACGGTTTGTCGTTTTCAAGGTCGTAGGCTCTTTGACGTCACGAAGGATGGAGGAGTGACGTCACGTTCAAACCGCGCGCTGCTTTCCGTACTTTTGATAATTTTCTTAGGATAGAAATCAAGCTCCAAAAAAAAATAAAAAAATTAGGAGACATTTTTTCATACAATAATTTAATTCAGACCAATAAAAAAATTACTGATAAGGCCCATTGACCCTATAGAGAGCGAAATGACATAAATTATTATTGTACATTTTACGCTCTACAAAAAAGAGCTTTTATAATTTTTTGATATTTTCACTTTTTCCAAAGTTATTCAGGGTTAGTTGAATTAGTAATAAATTCTGACATTTTTTCCATTTTTCGATGCTCCAATCAAAATTATGAAAAAATTCTATGAAATATTATTTGTAGAGCGTTTAATTGGCTATAATTTATTCCCATACATTTTTCTTATATCTTTTATGAGTACTGAGTTATTCGCATTAAATTGAAAATTTAATCATAATTTTTATTGTTAATGGAATTAAGAAATTTCTTCCTGTAATGACTTATTGACTATTTAATGCATATTGATGCAACTTACGACCCGTAAAAGATATGAAAAAATTTTATCAAGATAAGTTTCAGCTAATAAAACGCTTTATAAAAAATAACCCGTGAAATTTTTTCATAAACTTGATAGTATCGTCGTTCTTACCAATTCAACCTTGAATAACTTTGAAACGAGTGAGAATATGCAAAAAAACTATAGCAGTCTTTTTTATAAAGCGACAAATTCTTTTCAAGAATTTCGCAGATATTTTCCTTACGTGAGATATAAAATTCCAAAGCACAAGACAATTTTGTTTCCATGTTATTCCAATGGAAAATAGGAATTAAAAAAAAAAACTAATAACTTAAAGGTGCGACTTCTTGCCTTCTTGCTCATAGAAGAGAACATATGCTTCCCCACTGACTAAAGATTCCGACGATATTAATGACACCCTTGAATCATTATATTCGTGCCACTGTCCCGTGTAGGGATGTCGGCAATATGCCGTGTAGTGACCTCTGTAAGTGGTTCCACTGTGATTTGATATAGAGTAGAGGTTGTACCTACAGGGTGCCACATTATCAGCCGCGTAATGGCTCATATCAAGCCCTTCTATTGGAAAATCTATTGCAACATTAAGTTTTCTCCTCAATATTTTTGTTGGCGAAAAAGCGCTTCAGGTGGATAACCAATATTTTCGGAAATTTATGAATTGAGAATAATTTAGTGCATCGTCTTCGTTCCCTACATTTCGAACATGTTGGTTTCTCATCACCGTCAAGTGTTTCCTCTTTTGTAAACGAATCCAAACATTGTGAAAGTCGTAACTGACCTATGCCTTGGGGTATGGGAAGGGATAAATCCCAAAAGGCATCGAAGGTAACTGAACAGTGACCACAGGGCTGAGTTCGAGAACATCGCACTAGTATGAAATTCACTCATTTTTGTGTCCGAGAACTCTTGAGCGTCTTCTTGTTGTGTACTCCCCCACAGTCCGAGAACTCCTTAGAGCGACGCTCAAATTACACCAGTCCCGACTCGGTTAGAAATCGCACCTGTCAGTTTGGTTTGAATATTTTGTGGTTAGAATTTAGATTGGTATGTTGTTTATTAAATTTTCAATTTAAAAATAAATTAATTTCCTTCTCCTATTCAAATTTAAAATATTATTAAGCTTATTTGTGGTAGATTGGCGTGCCTAAAGGGTTTTTAATATTTTTCTCTTTAAAACTCTTTGCGCCAGATTCATTAATGTTAGACCCAGGATAGTTATAAATATTCTAAAATTCATCTGAATCTCCTTAAAAGTACTTATAGCTGGGAATAACTCCTTCAAAGTTGCAGCTTTAACTTAATTTGGGATATTAAAGAGATTTCCATTTCATTATCCGACTCTTTATGAGTCGGAATGTACCTATCCCTTCAAGCAACTGTTTTCCCAATGTAATCGCAATCAATGCGACACGTTTTTTATCCATATTATCTATCCTACATTTAAAATCGAAAAACTTAAAGTTTAACAATAATATTTAAAAAACACCACAAGAAGGTAAATCCGTTCGAGAACTCATTCAATGGAGCGTCGCACTATGATCGCCCTTCACCCTCACCAATCAAGTGCAAAATTTCAACCAGTGCGACGTTCTCGAACTCACCCCTGTGTGTACACTTGAGTGTTGATTTTAATTGACCGACAAAGTTATCTACAATCTTGGAGTTATTCATTCTCGGATATCTTAACCAAGATTCTTGCGCTTTCTCACTATCACTGAGTTTTTCATCGATTTCTGTTAATATGGGCTTTGGTTTTGCATGTACCCTGTTGACATCTTTGTGAAGTCCTTCTAATAGGTAACGAAGAAACTCCTGCGCATCTTGTTGAGCGTATCCCATGGACCTTGGAGCAAATCGTTGAATCTGACTTTTCAATGATACTGTATTAACCAATCTGTCTGAACTGTCTTCAGACCAAAGCTCTTTAATAACTTCAGCAAATGCTTTAATTAGTGTTCCTTTCACCTTGCTTATGCTTGTGTTAATATCTCTTATGTATGCGTCTTTCTTTAAATATTCTAATAGCCACCTTGTGTTTGATAGGCATTGGATAGCACTATTCATGAAACATGTATTACCAATATTTTAGAGGTCATTGAGACCCAAAGATTTTTGGGAAAGACCCTCCAAGAACCTGACTGTGGAGTAATTGTTAAGAGCTCTTTCGCAACTACTATCATTAGAAATTATATATAATTATGAAAAGTTCAAACTTTGACAAATTTTATTTTCGTCATGTCCTAATATTTTCAGTATATTGTAAGAAAAAAAAACTATTTTTTTGAAACTGTATGGTATGTACTATAATGGTTATGTCAATAGTAGAATAAATCTATATTATTTTTGTCAATTTTTACGATACCTGTATAAAGTCGATTACACACGATCCGGTGCAAACAAAACTAAAAATATAAATGAAATTTGTAATCGATAAAAATTCAAAAATAAAGCGTAATATACGAGGGCTCTTACATATTATTGATCAAACTGGCCTACAAAATATCTTTTTATCGATTTTGAATATCACAAAACCGATATTTTTTTGTTTGTTTAAATTGTATCTTTTATGATTCAGCTAGCACCGGAATGGCCGTCGTATATACGGGCGTTTCCAATTCTATCCGCGCCGTTGTCTTTAGACCCAATTGATTTTTAATGTGACTAATTATGTCTTGATCTGCGGGACAACTTTGGATAAATGCTTCCAATTCATACATGTTTGCCATGTAATTCCATAATGCAGTGAAACTCGTAGGGATCTCGAATTTACGGAAAGCTTTTGCTCCAATACGGATGTGTTGCAGTCTAAAAATAAAAAGAAAATTAATTTATTGAAAGACAACTTCCATATTCTCTAGTCAGGACTGTTTTTACGCTTAAAAAAAGGTTATATGCAGATGTGCGAGAGCAATATCAAGGAGCAGCAAGTCAATTGCCTCTACCAATGAACTTGTAAGAAATTTTGACAGGCTTAAGTACTGGAGGTGAGTTCGGAATGGATTTTTGGTGCGGTGATAGTGTAGTGCCATGTGAATCAGGAACAGCAACCCAAATATGTTAAATGGGATGCCATTCACTGGTAAACACATGCCAAATAGAAGGGATCGGGATAGGAGTGTTTGGGACAGGAACCAAACACTAATATGCTAATCATCACGTTGGATAATCAAACAGCCGTTAAATCACCAAGTTCTTATGTAATCAGTTCTTAAATGACATGGGAACGCCTAGAAAACTCAATGATTTAGGCGAGAACTAAAGGAGCTACTTGTCTCTGAGATTCTCCTAAGCAACTGAATAGGGGGCAAAATATACAGTGTGGAAACCACTTATGGAATAAAATTCTTTATGTCATTATCTTAGAAAATTATAAAAAATGCCGAGACACGTCAACTTTTGAATTGAGTTATGCGTTATGTAAACATGAATTTAAATGTACAGGGTGATTCACGTAAGTATGCCATAGTCGGTATTGTTTTTTTTAATGAAACTCCCTGTATATTTCCATATTTTTGAAATCCTCTTAATGAACCGATTCCAACAAACTAAATAATGTATGATCAATTATGAATTATACAGGGTGAAATTTTTATTTTTACAGTTATTAAACACATACATAAAATACCTGATGTATCTGATTTTAATACATTAAAATGAATGCTCAAAATGTTCTCCACCTAGTTGTTGGCAATAGCACAGTCTCCTATAGAACTCCTCCTTTACTTTTGTTTAAAGTTTGAGGTGGAATATTCAGTATTTCTGTAGTTTTCCTGTCTTTGAGGTCTACAATGCTAGTTGGTTGTGTTGCATATACTTTGCTCTTGAGATAACCCCACGGAAAAAAATCTAACGGCGTAAGGTCTGGCGATCTAGCTGGCCACTCAATAGTACCTCTTCGTCCAATTCATTTATTGGGGAAGATTTCATCTAAATAAGTTCTTACCATTAAAGCATAATGGGGTGTTGCCCCGTCTCGCTGGAACCAAACATTTTCATTCGGTAAGCTAGGATCTATTGCGTTGGGATATAAGTTTGCCAACGCAGGAATAACTTCATTTCTAAGCATATTTGAATTTTTTTCAGCTGTCAAATTTCCATCTATAAATATAGGACCAATAATATATGTTCGCATATGATACCGGCCCAAACGTTCATCTTTTGAGGGTACTGAGTATGTGTCTCACGCATCCAATTAGGATTCTCTGCTGACCAATATCGACAGTTCTGTCGGTTTACCTCTCCATTAAATGTGAATGTTGATTCGTCATAAAAAAGAATGGTACCAAGAGCTACCACATTTCTGTTCAGCTTATTCATCAATCTTTCGCAGAAATCCATTCTATGATCTGGATCGTCTTCTGTTAACTCCTGCACAAAAGTTAATTTGTAGGGATGAAGTTTTTCTTTATGAAGACATCTTAAAACAGTTGTATGACTAACATTATTTTCAAGGGCAATTTGACGTGTACTTGGAGTTGGATTCTTTTCGACACTTAACAAAATATCCACTTTCACATCATCTTCAACGAAGTGTGGTTTTCTTTTCAATGTTTTGACATGTCCAAGTTCTCTGAATTGTGCATGAATTTTAGACACAGTACTCTGTGGAATATTAGGCAATTCGGGATACCTGTGATTAAATAAGTTTGCCACTTCAACTTGACTTCTGCAATTATCCCCGTACCCGATCATCATTAAAATCTCAATTCGGTGAGTCTCAGTTAAATATTTCATTGTTATGTCGACAATGAAAGAATGTTTGACAAAGATTTTACTTTTCAAGTAAAAACTGTCAACACATCAACAACTGACAGAATAGAAAACAATCCACATTATTTACCGATTTTGTCTAATTATTGGCGTTTTTAGGCAATTTTTAGGTATTTATGATAAAATTCATGGGCGTAGCAGGTTTTGTTTAATATACAAATACGTCTAATAATTACTTAGTTCAGATTTTTGATAAATCCATATTTAGCTAATTTAAAAAGGTACCAATATTTCAGGTGTAATAAATTATTAATTTTAAAATTTCACCCTGTATAATTCATGATAGACCTTACATTATTTAGTTTATTGGAATCGGTTCATTAGGAGGATTTCAAAAATATGCAAATATACAGGGTGTTTCATTAAAAAAACAACACTGACTATGGCATACTTGCGTGAATCACCCTGTACATTCACATTTATGTTTACATAACGCACAACTCAATTCAAAAGTTGACGTGTCACGACATTTTTTATAATTTTCTAAAATAATGACATAAAGAATTTTATCCCATAAGTGTTTTCCACACTGTATATTTTAGATCTTAGTATAAATAAATGACATCAATGGATATGACATCAACGAGACAACACAAATAAACAATGAAATAAATATGGCATGAGTCTATACAAATTGTGTGAACCCACTTGTTAATCAAGGCTACCTACTTTATTGCCAAAATTGGAATAAGAAGTTTTCTTTGGTAACCTACGTGAAGTCTCTATAGTATTGGGTGCTATGTGGAACCAACTCAAGATCACACATGGTACCAAATAGAGATCTGTATGACAACTAATCCGGTAAACAAGCCAGTGAATCCAATGTATCACTGATGGCTAATATGGTAGTTAACCCCTACTTCTCCCAGTCCCTGAAATTCAAGCATGGTCACCCAGAAGAGATGCAACTTCAACTATTTTAGTCTAAAGTTATGTTAAAATTAACCTACCTAGGCATCAGTTCACAGTCGAAACAGGACATTGTATCTCCGGTTAAGAATCTCGTCCCTCTTTTACCCAAAAAGTCATTGATCCTCTCTAAATGCGAAAGTAAAGGGTGTCTACTATCTGAAGTGTCCGGTGATTCGTATTTTCTGACGTACATCTTGAATTTTGTGTAGAGGTTTTCAATCAATGTTGCTACTTCTTTATCCTAAAAAAAATCAACTCGTTTAAATCAATTTTGAGCTTACACTAACTATATATACATCAAGATGTTACATTTATTGGAAAACCAAGTCATTTTCGATTCAAATTTTTAAAATTTTACATGTACAACGTAAATTGTTTAAATAAAATCTCTTAGAAACTCTTGATGAATAAAAATAAATATTCAGGTAATCTTCTCAACGACCAAATAGATATCAACTTGGAAACATTTTGAGAATTTTAATATTTTGTGATTATAGTTGCCAGTAATACCAATTATATCTATAGTTTTGTTTTGACAGGGTTCATAGTCATTTTACAAAATAAAATTCCCTGACTTTTCCAGGTTTTCCCTGACCCATAATTTTCACTTTTAGGTATTCACTAAAAAAGTAAGTCTGTGGCAAATGAAATTCTTCCTAAGCTTACCCCCTCCTCCCCACACACTCACACCAAAAAAGTTATTTTCATTCAAACCCATAGTGCACAGGGAAGAAGCATCACGTTTGAAAAACCAATACATAATAATCATAATAATAATAAGGTTTATTCATTCAAAACCATATAACATGTTCACATATGATTAAATAAGTTCCAATTTAAATTGAAGGAATAAACAAGAAGACGAGCTCATTTATGACCCTTAAGGTTGCGCATGAGCATTATTTTCCGGTTCATTTATACGAGATAATATATGTCTCATTTTTATTAACAAGATTTAAACAAAAAATCTGAAAGGAATAAACACACAAAAATATTGAACAATTAAAAAATATAACATAAAAACAAAGAGTTATACAAAAATAGTTATTTATGTAACTAGTGTGTAAAGTAGCCTTTTTTTTGACGAATGTGAATATTGTCGCATGAGCCGCAGGCGAATGCGACAATCACATGAGTCGAAAAAAAGGTCTTTACACACGAATTGCATACAATATTTTTTCTACTAGCGAATATTTAATTAAAATACAAAAGTTTAATAGTAATTTTCTTTACGCACTAGTGCGTAAAGAAACATACTTTACGCACTAGTGCGTAAAGAAACATACTTTACGCACTAGTGCGTAAAGTAAAGTAAAATTTTTCTTTAGAAGAGTCTTTTTATAATAATCTAAAATAACATCATAGTTTTCTAAAAATATTCAATTCCTAAATATAAAATACAATTGCTTACTCTAGGTATAGTCGGAAGATCTCAATTTAAATTTTAAATGTCAGATTCAATTCACAAAGAAATGTCAGTCACTCACCGCCAACTTATACCTATTTACCGTATTATTTCCAGTAGGTACTCAATAATTACTTAGCAATAATCATTAGGTTACTTTACCGAATTCTATAGGTTTCTATCTCCAATTTATGAAAAAAACTTAGATTTAATATCCGTTTATCATACCTATATTTTTATAAGACTAGATATCTATAACTACATACATATTGGATTTTTTTCTTTACGCACTAGTGCGTAAAGTAAAACTCTTTACGCACTAGTGCGTAAAATAAAGTTTTACGCACTCGAAAATGTGTCTAAAGTACGTACTTTACACACGGTAGTAGAAAAAATAAATAAAACTTCAGAACAAAAAACCCCAAATTCGCATCACAAAATCTGCAGGGTAACAACAAATTATTCCCCGCAGATTGGCCAAAACATTAGAAAAATTAGGTAACGATAGTAGGTACTTAACGTTTGTCTTAGGTCATTAATTTCAGTGTTTATTAAAGACAAGCTAGTATTTGATTCGTTTCCGATTTTTCTCTATTTAATTTCCAAATTATAGATTTTATTCTCAGCTTCCCTTTTTCTTTTTCTAACTAGGTTATTTTTATTTTATTTTTCGAGAAAGTCTTTATATGTTCTGTGAGTCATTTTTTTATTGTAGCTGTAGTTTTTAGCACCTCCTAAAAAATGTTCATTCAGATGCAAGTTTTTTAAATTGACAGAAACTTTTTTCTGCTTGCCTACTCGTTATTATGTTTATCGTAAAAGTATTGAATTAATTTATTTGCATTTTGTACAGAATCCATGAATATTCTTGGGTCAAAACAGGTAATATACTTTGCCAAATTATATTTTATGCATTTTTTACTGCTGCTACAAGAAATTTTTGACATTCTTTACAAAATCTTACTAGTTCTACTTCAGAAACCTTTAGTATCATGTCCGAGTTAGGTATCTCTCTTTATTCCACAGGTATCAAAAATAATAAAAGAATGGTTAAATTTTATGGGGAACGATCAATAATTTTATCTAAACTTGAAAGGGAAAGATCAATAATTATTTTTTCTACTTGCGTGTGGAAAAGTTCACTTTTCCGCACTCATTTTAGTTTAGAAAGTGCCACATTTCAGCACTAGTGCGGAAAAGTGAAAATATCAAAAATAAAGTATACACATTTGTCACAAAGTAACTTCTATATTGATAATACCAAATTTAGGGGAACGCGTCACCCCGAATTATATACAGGCCACAGTTTTCGGCTACCATATTGGCAGATAGTGGAGAAGGTATTACCAGTATAAAAAGATTGGGAGGTTGGAAATCGACAGCCTTGGCTGAAGGGTATTTAGAATAATCAACGGAAATGCGGGAAAAAATGTCTAGCAAAGTACATGTTCCTCACGCTCTTAGAAAAAATAGCGTTCCTAACTCGTGCGGAAAAGTGGAACTTTCCGCACTTGTTAGGAAATATACTATTCCAGGTAGGGGAAAAATTTCCCTGACATTTTTGGTTGTTTCTGTTGAAAATGATGTTTTCCCTGACTTTTCCCTGACCATCTTTAGATTCCCTGATTTTTCCAGGTTCTCCAGGTTTTCCAGGTCGCTATGAACCCTGTTTGATGTTAGAAGAGCATTCATTTGTTTAATGCCAAGTGTTATTGCCATTAATATTATTTGATGTGCTACTGGGTGCTACGGCTAAGCGTTTGTCTTCCACAGTGAGGGTCGTTGGCTCATTATCCTACTGATTACATTTTATTTTCAATTTTTTCATATCTTAAAACTAATTATCAAAATTTTGCGGAATAATATAATAAAAGCGATATGTACGTCAAAGGCCAGAAGGTGGTTATGAATGATTTTGTGTACCTACTTTGATATACTACAAGCGCCAAACAAGATGGCAAGCGATCGCGAAGGTATAGTCCCTCTCTCCCAAATAAATTACTATTGGATTACGATAAGCCCCTTGCCGGTCAGTGTCGTACAAAAATTATTCACACAATGCCAAACGCCAATAGAATTGGAACTAAGGATACGCCTTTGTACAGAGTATTTATATGTAGTGGGAGGTAACATCGAAATTGCGCATGGGGGCAGGCTCGCCATCACATTTGGCGCTTGCAGTACATAGCTCAAAAATCCATTATTGTACTTTACATTGCAAGTTTATTTAATCAGATCCAAGGATCTATCTTGAAAATGATACCTAATGAAAGAAAAGATACAGCCTATTGTTTTTTAAAGAAAAATAAACAATATTCAGAATCCAATCAATAATATACAGTAATGCACTCAATAATCAACAAAAACAATAGCAAAACGGGATAATAATAGGGTACAAGCATAAATTTTGCTATTGGTGGGAATTGACGCTTTATCAGGTCTATAACACCTTGCATGCCCATTTTTTCAAAAAATATAAACTTTACTTTTAAAACGACTTTAAAAATCATAAAATTTGAAAGTCCACCAAAACGCGCTTTACGTCATAAAGATGGCTGCCCCATGGTGTGACGTCATTTGTTTACGTTCTTAATCGTGTATCACGCTCTGAGTTCTTGTGACATAATTTGTTTCTGGAAGCTTTAAAAATGGACAAAGCCGGAAAAAAAACTTTGTATTCCAAGTATTGCATTGTTCCAGTGTGTAAATCAAGATCTATTAAAACTCCAGACAAAATATTTGTTACTTTACCTGGTGGCGCAAGCAAAAATACACCTGAGAGAAGGGCATTACTTTTGTGGGATATATTATATAAATAAAACGTATTTTAAATCGTGCTTACGATAATGCTTTAACTCCTCTTATTTCCTCTGCATTAAAGCAGCTGTTTGACTTCATAAATTCAAGCAGCATAAATGAGTTTTCTTTGCAAGTTATCAGTTTGCGCTTTTACAAAACCTTCGCTAGCCATATCTTTACTCACAAAATATGAAAGAATCGTCACTGAACACTGAACTAGTAAATAAAATACATTCTTCCAAAAGTTTTAAAATATCCTCGGAAATATCGAATATTTATGACCACTTTCCACTTTACGTTGACTTTTAGAAATAAAAAAAGCAAACACAAACACGTAATGGTCTCAAACAAACATATGATATTTTTACGTCGATGGAGCAATTAATAGTTGATTAAAATACAATATGAACGCACAATTACACATAACCTAATGCAATACCGGCCATATTGACATAAGTAAGCACAAGAGATATGACATCACACGTATCATCGGTAGCGTTCGGAAATCCTCGCATCGAAATTTGAATTCCATTTTAAAATTTGGGAGTAATTTCCAATGGAAACTGGTATATTTCCTATTATTAGTAATTTTTGATATCATATTTACTATTATAAACCAATATCCAACTAAAACATGAAATATGCATGTACTCTATTATTATAGAAATATCCTTTCTGTTTAGACCGACGGAGTAACTTTACAAGAAATGTCCTTTCTATCCTGTTACAGATTAGACGTACAGCTTTTACGGCTTTTCAACGTACCAAAGGTAGGGGATTGGTTCACTTCCATCACGTGTACTATGCTGCAAGTGCAATGTTTCATTTCTACGGTAATTACATATTATTTTTAAGCTACTTCCTATAAATTTTTTTAATTCTATTTTTAAAATGAGTGATAAAAGCTATTAACAAATAGCGTGCATACTATACTGGTTTATTTATGCTAATAAAATTTAATCAGTCGATTAATTTAATTTCTCATAAAACAACGAGTTTCATATCAAAATGCAAATTTGTAGCATAGAGTTTTATTACCGAGATCAATCAATAATATCTACTCGTCACAGACAAGCTTTATTTGTAAAAATTTACAGGATGAACAAAAAAGTTGGGTCGTTCCCTTTTGGTAATTATGTTTAATTTGAAAGTTGGCTTTTAAAATTTGAAAATTTGGTAACACTGGTATTGCCAGATAAAATTTAAAAAAAGGTTTTGACGTTGCATACACATACAAACATTTTTTACAGATCCAGAATACTCTTCGCAAGTCGTGTTCGTCTGCAGCTAGTGCCCGGGTCTGAGACACTAGTTGACATCCTGATTCATATTTCTATGGATGTGCCAAACTTTCGCCTAGGTGAATTCTCTTCTTTTCTTGAGAATTCCATCTAGAGATTTATGGTCGGCTTCTTCGTCGTTATTTTCTTGGTTCTCTCTAGGGGGTAGCTGAGTCCTGGCGTTCTTGTTTTTGGGCTGATTTGTCCCTGTCTTGTGCATTCGTTGGAACGTATTTGACGCACTTGGTGCTGACTCTGCATGTCTTCTGCCCGTAGTGCCCAGGGTATATTGTAGCATTGTGTCGGAAAGACGGACACAAAAGAATGCAATGATGAGACTAGGCAAGGTGCAAAGACTTGATTGTCTCAGTATTGCAGGGTGCATGAGAAACACGCCAACGGCAGCACTAAAAGCCTTATTTGGCCTCCATTACACCTCGTGATAATGGGGGAAGCAAGGATGGGACTATTTAGGCTGCAAAATAACCTGAGCAACAGGATCAGATCAGGACACATATCCATTAAGGACATCATGAGTGGAACCATATTAGATATGAAAACATATATATGGCCACTAAACTTTTCCCCAGTCCTAGATATGAGGTAGAAACACCACACAGAAAGGACTGGCAAGAGCCAAGCAAACTGAAGCTTCCCCGAGGAGAGACCTGGGGGCCTATTCTCGAATGTCGAATGACATTTGTCGTATTCTACATATGTCGATAGAAATTTTCGCACAACATTGGCATCTGGCATTCTCAAATGGGTTCGACATCTAAGTCGCATGAGATAGATTTTGTCGAATAACATGAACTGGCAACACCGAAATTTCGATGTTATATCGTGTTCCATGTCAATTCTCTTGTAAAGTTGTAAAATAATGAAATGACAGTAGTAGTTATATAATCTGTGATGACAGTAATGATTTGGTTATTTGTTAGAATGTTAGAATGTACAATGTACTTACTCGAATGTAGAACAAGAATAACAAGATAAACATGGAAAGTGAAACCAAAAAAAATTATTGCACCCAAAACCAAAAGTGAACATTAATAAATTTAATGCAAGAAAAAGAAAATGAGCCTCTTTTTAGTTAATCTGAACGTTTTAATAAACTTTCTGTCAGATAAAAATGTAAAAGCGCTTCTATATATTCCTCGTCTCTCTCGAGGACACTGATACATTTCTTGATTTTCTAAATTTTCAGTAGCAATTAATAAAGCTGCCATTTTCTCTCTACAAAAATTTCTTAAACAGAACCTAACAAAAGTATTAAACAATGTTTTGAGTGTTTTCACTTTTGACATGTATAACTTTAACCTATAAATTTCGCAAGTAATGAAATTCTCGCATTCGACATAAATTGTCGACTGCCTTTGACCATTCTACAATTTGTCTATCAAAAATTTGCGAAGGCGACATTTGAGAATAAGAATATACAGATTTTATTCGACAAAGAGGATTTCTCGCATGCGACAAAATATGTCACGGTTTGAGAATAGGGTCCCAGGTACACAGACGGGTTACAGACTGGGGAAGGGACAGGAGCAGGGGTGTATAGTGAAATGAGGCACACAAGATTCTCGCTAGGAGAATATACCTCTGTATTTCAGGCGGAGATTTAAGCTATCCTAGAATGTGTCAAAATTAACAAACATAGTTCTTTCCATCTTGTCCTCACAAGTTCGATAATCCTTATCTTCTCTTTTTCTATCTGTTTGTCTATCCTCGGATGACAATATTTCCCTTCTTTTCTTGGTGTATGTGAACGATTCCACTTTTACCCCTTCGTTTAAGTTACCTGGTTAGATTTAGAGGATCTCGGATTATAATGTTTTTTGACTGTATTCCCAGTCTGTGAATGTTTTTCCTGGACTGAACTCCAGTGGTGGACCCCCCGGAGGATGACGGGTGGTGACCAGCGTTTAATTTCTTTGGATGATATCGTTCAGAATTTTTTCCTTCTTTGTTGTTTCTTCCGTGATATTCAGATCGTCGTCTTTTCGGAAGGATTCGGTCATCTGCGCCTTCCTTCCGACGCTATTTGATCGGCTTGTACTTTTCCAATTTTTACATCGTACGCGCCATAGTAGTATTCAGTTCTTAGACTGTGCTTTCTACTTTTATGCATCCAACAATACCCTTAATAGTCCATTGAAAAGTTACATTTGGGGTTGCGTTTTTTAGGGGACGCAATTTTATTTGTATGATGTGTAGGGGGGGGTCAGTGTAAAGCTAAAAACAAGTTTGTGGGGTCGCAACCCTTGTCCCACGGCCGCCATCTTGAAAATAGGGATTGAAATGTTTTTTACGATATATCTCTTAAACTATTTATTTGATAAAAAAAGTTTGTTAACATTTTTTGTTGCAAATTAAATTCTCTACAACTTTAGTCTAGTAACTTTTTGTCGTAGAACTATAAATAAAAAAGTTATAAGCGAAAATCTTCAGAAATTCGAGAAAAAAATTTATATTTTTCGATGTAACTTTTTTTTTTATCTTAGGCTGTCACTTCGGAGCGCTGTAAAACCTTAGCTATTGACTATGACTATGAAAAAATGATGCGAATAAAAGTTGTTCCTCAAAAAACGATCTACAAATGGCCAGATATCATTTTTTCGTAAAATGATAAAAAAAAAATATAAATTTTTTTCTCGAATTTCTGAAGATTTTCGATAATAACTTTTTTATTTATAGTTCTACGACAAAAAGTTACTGGACCAAAGTTGTAGAGAATGTAATTTGCAACACAAAATGTTGACATCAAAGATATAAAATTGCGTCCTCTAAAAAACGCAAGGTAAGGCCTAAAAAATGTAACATTTCAATGGACTATAATACGACTAATTTTTGCTTTCCTTTAGTTTTTCCATTAAAATTTAATAAATCTGCTTAGGTTTGATAATATCTAATTAGGGATGTGGTTTTTAAAATTCAGATTATAAATTCAGAAGTGGCTTACTGAAACTCACTATACAAAATGGCAAGAATTTTATTAATAATCATCCTTCGACCAACCCAAATGCCCGTATTAAATGTCAATTTTTTTTCTTGTTCTTAAAACAACGTTGCAAAATTGTATAATTTTCAGTCATATTAAGTTCTTGATGATGTAATAAGCGATGAGATCTTTTATTCATAAACAATCCTCAAGTTATTCTTATTACTTTCACTTACGGATATGAAATCTTATAAATTATAATGAAATAAGATATAGAAATTGAATAGATGAGACTGGTTGGAACAATAGTGGGTTCGGCAAAATTTCCGGTTAGGGGTATAGTGCTCCAGGCGCCGGGTGATTAGGCGTCAATTGCAGAAATAGACCGACGTTAAATAACCGAATAAAAGAAAATTTTAAGGATATTGACAAAAGTAATAGAAAATGTTCAACTGGAAATTCATTCACCTCAATCACTCATCAACTATCTTCTGGGTAGATAAGTTTAATCGGGGAGAATGTATATCTTTTTGGCCGTTAAGAAGATACGTTAACTGAATATTTGTTTTTATTTATCTCAAGTGCTTCTAAAATATTCAAAATTTGAATCGAAACTGAGGTGGATTACTAATAAATTATTTAAATAGTTAGATTGAGATTTTTTGTTGTCTTAGTCACCTTTGTGCAGTGAAGGAATTACAAATTTTCAAGGTATAGGCTGTATAGTTTTTGCCGCTCTTGCCTCAACAATTGTCATATCATAGTTACATTATTTTTACAATGCAACAATTTCGTTGTAATTGCACGTAATAGTAGTTTACCTAACTAGTGCGGAAAGTGATACTATTCCGCACGCTATTGCAGATGGCCGAACGACGCTTTAGCGGGGTTCGGCCAGCAATCGCGTGCGGAAAAGTCACTTTACGCACGTGTTAGGTACACTATTTTATCTACTAGCATGCGGAAAGAACCCAAAAGTAATCATAAATCAACATTTCTCATTATATACATATCAACAAATTAATTATTATTATTTGACATTCATTTGATGAGGCTTATACCAGAGCCATCAAAAAATTATTGAAAAATAAGTTTTTTTTTTATTAAAAATTATAGCAGCATTATAATAAATTTATTAATTTTTCAGTCATTTGGTAAACTTGGATATACAAAATACATATTTTGAATATTCAAATGTCAGTATATTCCTCAAATGTCAATAAATGTACTTTCCGCACTAGTGCGGAAAAGTGACTCTTTCCGCACGCTTTTTAGTGCGGAAAAGATTCACTTTCCGCACGTTAGTAGAAAAAATAATTTTTCGGTATATTTTTGAGCTAATCGAAGCTCAATCATGTAAGGGCGGGGTAATGGGGTATTCAGTAAATTATTTATTATGTTCGAATAAAAAAATCGAAAAATTATATACAAATCGTCCAGTTCGTAGCCCCCACCCAGTGGTAAGACTGGCATGTATGGGTTGGTAGTGGGAATAAGAGGGGCATATTTTTTACAATTTCGCTCTTTTCACCACAAAAAGAGTGAGCAGAGGCATGAGGCCGATTACTGGTTGAGGGGCGGCGAACTAGCTGTTTTACTTTGTCTAGAATATGGAAGTTTGCGGAAGTTTGCTACTCTCGGAATGTGCAATGACAAGTGAGAGAGAAAAGTCATCGACAAAATTTGTTGCAGACTTCTATCTGTAAGACATCAGAAAACCGTCATCGAAAAATCTTTTTGATTTCTATGAGGTAAAAAAAAATCGTTCTCCAAATTTGCCGCCCTAGGCTCGAGCCTACTCAGCCTGCTGGTAAATCCGCCACTGCCTTTATGTTCTGAAATTCTAATTTTAAAAGTTCTACCCATACAAATTTTGCCATATATGTTGATCTATCTACTCCTGATTTTTCAAATTTTGAAGCATCAGTCGTTTAAGGAGTTTGGATATAATGTAATTGGTTCTAAAGTCTTAAGTTCCCAAAATTTAAAAATGGAAAAGGGAGAAGAAATGTACCTTACATTTATAGATCTAAAACAGGCCTTTAATACAGTAGATAGAAGGGAAGTATGGAGAACCCTGGAGGAATTGGAAGTTCCACCCAGATATAATTAAAAGTATATACGAGACAGTTAGAGCCAAAACAAGGAGACAGTTTAAGCCCATTAAGTACTGTTTATAATAATCATGGATAAGATTGTGAAACGAACCAAAGAAAAATATGAGCAGCTGAATACTATACTGGGACACAGAAATTTAGAACCGATAAAAATAAGTAGTCTACTCTAATGCAGATGATGTGATCTTAGTAGCAAAAACGAAGAACAAAATGCAAAAACTAGTAAATATATGGACTAAAGAAATAGAGAAGATGAGGGGTGAACATAAATAAAACAAAAGTGATGATAACAATTGAAAAACAACTAGGTACTTAATCAAAATAATAAAGAGATTGAATGCAAAAACCAGACACTAGAAATAGTAACAACATTTGACTATTTGGGAAGTATAGTAAGAGAAGATGGAAAAATAGATGCAGAAATAACAAACAGAGCCAATAATTCAACAAAAATATACTACTCTCTAAATAAAACAATTCTTGGACATAAAGATATAGAATAAGATGTGAAAATGAAAATTCATAATATGATAACAGTTCCTACAATATTATGCAAGTGAAAATTGGACTCGGTGAAAAAAGGACGAAACTAGAATAAACGCCATAGAAATGAAACATTTAAGAAGTATTGCAGGGAAAACTAAATGGGATAGGATTGGAAATGACGTCATTAGAGAGACAACTAAACAGGAACTGATAACTGGTAAAATAAGAAAGACACAACTTGCTGGTATGGTCATATGGTAAGAATGGAACCAAATAGGTTAACTAAGAAAATAAGGGAGATTGGGAAACCGATCAAAAAACAAAGAGGTAGGCCTAGAAGGAAATGGTTGTACCAAATACAAGAGATGGGTTTAGAAAGAGGAAAGACCATAGCAGAAATGAAAAATCTTGCAAGAGACAGAAAGACATGGAACAAATGGGTACAGGACATGGAATCCACGTCCGACGCCTGAAAGGGCAAAATAATCTAGAAAAGAAGAAGAAGTTTCCAAAAATGGTTAAATTTGGATTCTACTAATTATTGACTGTTAGTTATTCATTGTAATTAAAAGTATTTAGTAGGACTGTTGAAAATCTGGGTCATCATACTATAGAAAGCTGCTAATTTATTATGTTTTGTGAACTATAAAAAAATCATATCTTCCCTCCTATATCATTCAGAGATTAACCACCCACTTTAAAAAAGATAATTTAATCTATATTCAGATGCCAAATCAATTTAAAAAGAAACATCAATATTCCTAAATAAAACCTACCTGTACAAATAAATTATGTCCGCCCGGTACACTTTTCATGATATGCCTTTCTATTTTTTCATTTTCCAAGATGGCCATACCTCTATCTATTAAAATCGGAGGTGGTGTTGCTTCGAAATTCGTACGAAAATCGGGAGGAGGTTTTTGCATATCTACCGTCGTCACCTTTAAACTAATTGTTTTAAGTTCAGCCAATAAGTACAATTCCATAAAATATTCTTGACAGAAAAGGCATGCTCCTTTGCGTCTGCCATCTATAGTGGATGCCTGCAAAACAATAAATATATCATATAGTATAACGAAATAAAGTTATGTATAATTTAATTGCTTCATATTTGTCACTATTTAAGTAGCTTTTGGCCAAAAAAATTCTATTTTAATGGGAAATTTAAATTATACATGCCATAAGGACGAATGCAGAGACAAGAAGTCAAATATTTAACGTTTTCTTTACTAAAATTTATGTATTTGTGCGATATTAATGATTTCTCCAGTACAGAGTTATGTTCTCGCGAGCTTCTGGACGGATGATATCTACCTTATACTGATGAAGCGCAAATACGCCAAACCGGTGTACCACCCTTCTTAGTGTGCGTCATCGATTCTGTAATCTGTAGAGTAGGGAGGGTGAGTGTGTAGGCTCACAGCACTTAGGCCACATGTGACCCATTGTACATCCTACCGAGGAGTTGTCCTCCTAGGTCTTCATTTTTTAAAACAACTTCAAAATTGTCAGTAAAAGTAATGTATATTGTAGTTTATATTAATTTTGCTCTTCTAGGTAATACAAATTCTTGTGAGGTTTATGAAATAAAAATAATTACAAAATAATACATATTTATTTTACAAGTAGTTACATCGTCAAAGTTAAGTCATTGATTGCTAAATAAGGAACTGCATCTCTCCTTAACATTTTTGTTCCATTGGTCCTTTGTGTAAAATCATTTCCTTCAAAATGATCAGAACATACTTCTGGCCTCTTTGGTAATTTTTTATCTGGCTGGAATCCAAGTATTCCCATCCAGGTATTTCTTCGAGCTTTGCTTACCGGAAAACTAGAAGAAATCATTGGAAAATTATAGGTACACAACAGTGGCTAGCTGTTTACCCATTTTTTACTACTAACTAGGATTTCTAAGATAATAGTGTTGTAGTAGAGGTATTGTGATATGAGGTAAAACCACCAGTAAATTGTAAATTATAGCTAGGAATAAAATTACATAATTCCTAGCACCTATACAAAATGCAACAGGTACAGTAAGTAGTTGCCTATCAAAGCAAGCCTTACATGAAGTTTTTAATACCTCAAAACTCTCAGTCTATCCAAATTCCTGAACTACTTGTCTAATGTTTCCTATAGGTAAGCATCATAGACATTTTTTTATATATAGGTATGTGCAGCATCTTATGTTTATTTTCTACAATCTGCTTAAATATGTGTAAGTATGTGAGTGGTAATTTCACCCAATTCTCTCCTTATCATGCCAATTCAGATTGTGTGAAAAAAGGATTCACATTCCCGCCTATGACTAACTTATTTACTACAACTTACCAGTGAAAATATAGGTTAGGGTTCAAATAGTCGATTTTCCGGCACACCACACACTGTCTCACCATAGTTTTATTTTTTTAACACCTCTGCTTCACTAGTAAATACTAAATTAGGTGAAATACACGCAAATAAATCAAAAACACAGTACTCGCCACTTTAAATATCAATGAAATGATATTGGAATATGGCGGCTGCTTGTTGGGGTATTTTGCTAGCGGCGTTGCCGGACTTCGCAAAATTTTAAAAGATGAGCGGAAAATTATACTATACTATGTATGTAATATAAAATTCAAGAGATTCAAACTCAACAAATAACAAATTTCCACACATATTTCCATGCAAAAATATATGTATGCAAAAATATATTCTGTATGTAGAGAAATATTAAATAATAGTATCAAACATGAAGTATTGAAAGTAATTTTATATTATTCATCTGGCAACGCTGCGTTACTACAAAATAATTTGTATAGTAAAGTAAGAATTAATGTTGGCACATACACATTTTGTAAACAACTCTGTCTATTGTTTTTTATATGTCTGTGGGTTTAGTCAATATTTTTTATAGAAACTTCAAGTTGGATATATCTAGTTGGACGCTGGACACTTGAGCGAAAATTCTCAGAAATCAACATGGCTTCTCTAATAATACAGGACAGTTGAGCGAAAATTTATTTTCGATGTTGGGTCAGTCAAGCGAAGAGGTAAAATTTTACCTGTGTTAGAAAATGAAAGAAAAGGTCAATTGATAATATAAAATCTATTTATTATAATAATGGCTTACAATTTTTATGAAATTTAACCTAGTTATTCTATTTTGTTTATATAAATCAATTGAGTTTTTCAAATATTTTTCTCGATCAATATATTTTCTTCTTTTATTATTCGTCTGATTAACACTATATATTTTGAGATGGGATGCGAGTTATAAAAACTTGAATTAAAGTGGCTATGAAAAGACTCGCTTCCCGACCAACTGACACAGATCAAAGTGTAACTAAAATATCATTAAATATCAATTTGTTGTTCTGTTTTCTTAGAAAATTTTCAACTATTCATTAAATTTTAATCCCTCGTTTTCGCTCAAGTGACCAGTACCCTTTTAGTGGGAATGAATATACCTGAGAGGATTTCTACAACGTTCGCTCAAGTGACCGGACCCGATCTAGTTGTGTATAAAGGACTATTATAGAAACTAAATGGAGTCTCATTGCTTTCCTCGAACGAAATTACTAAAAGAGACCAGGTAAAATGGAAATGTCGGGATCCACAAATGGAAAATGGCCTCAGACATAGTCTATTAGCCACAGAAAATAAAAAAATAAAAAATTGTGTTAATAATTATGTATGTAACTATATATTTTACTGGAAACTGTAAATATGAATTTTAAATCAATTTTCAACAGAGCAACGATCTTTTGCTCGATAAACATATTCTACTATGCAAAACCGTTACGCACATTCTAGGCCTAGCTGGTTTCAAAAAAAAATATCACGTAATGAAATCGACTTTGTAGAACAATCACCCACTTTCTTCTGGTACGTTTTGGAACAAGACATGACCAAAATTTAAATGAACTACAATATCTCGGACGTAAATAATAATAATAAGTAGTTATATTGTGTGGTTTCAATTGCACAAAAACAAATTGTTAAAATCATTTCACAATCGGGGACGCGTTATAGTCCAGGTGAAATACCTTTTTTTATGTCTGGAGCCCAATTTTTGACATCACTCGCTATCGAGCGAATTCGCGGCATAACGAGCAGTAGTTAAGGCGCGTTCTCACGGGTCAAGTTTAGTTGATCAACAAAAGTTGAATGAAAACTGTAATGAGAACCTATCTTTCAATAAAGTTGATCAACTTCATAATTGATCAACAAAAGTTTGACCCAGTCAAACTTTTATGATGTGTCATCACGAATTGTTTCAAGTTGAAACTTGTCTTGAAACGTGTGAACTAGACAGTCAACATTTGTTGAATGTGTAGTACTCTTGCAACTGGTGGTGGTGGTGTGTGTGTTTGTCTTTTATTTGTGAAATAAAATTTTACTGAAAGTATAAAATACCATAAGAATGACCCTCAAGTGGTCTGAAAATGTTATGATGAAATTTTTGGAATATCATAAGTATGATCGTCTCTGGAACCACCGAACGGATGAATATAGAAATAGAGATGCACGAGAAAATGCTTTGGGTTGTATTGTGAAGGAAATGGAAATTTCTGGTCTTACCATTGCTGATTTGAAAAACAAAATCAAGATTATTAGAGCCATGTATAAAAAAGAACATTCATTGATTTGTAAATCAATAATAAGTGGAATGGGATCAGATGAATTGTACATACCAAAATTATTTTGGTATAAAAGAGCGGATATATTTCTAAAATGTGTTACAAATACAAGGGATACATCATCAAAGTGATTCAGTTTTTATTGAAATATGTCAACAACAATTAATTCAATTCGTGGTCAACTTTTGTTGATCAACTAAAGCTGGTCAACTAAACTTGACCCGTGAGAACGCGCCTTTAGCGAAGACTTTACTACTATGCTATTTTTTAGGTGATTCGTTAAAAGGCGTCCTGAGAAATTTTGCAATACCGTAAATAAAGCGTTCGCTCATCTTGACGCTCTCAAATTATTCCAATTTTATGGTTATGTTTTATATAAATATAAAATGATAGCGGAATATTTGCAAGGGAAGGATGAAATGATTAGTGGTAAATTCACAAAAAACTACTACTAAATGCTTCGAAAAACGAAATGTTTCAATAAAAGCCGCTTCATTCATTGTCGTGAAGGGATTCGAAATATTGCGTGGAACCAGGAAATTTTGAATTTATATTTCAGCCAGTTCTAAATTATCGATTAGCATTAAATTCACACGCTCATCCATACCCGATTTCTCAAACAGAATTACAATTTCAATTTTTTTCAGCAAAAATGATATCTACCTATATCTATCACTTTCAGTATAAATATAATAAAGAAAGAAATAAAAAAATATAATAAAGATTATTTGGTTATCACGTACAAAAATGTACTCGCTGCATAACGAACACCAAGCGAATGCCCAAAGCAGAGAGAGCTCAAGAATAATATTTTAACGAATTCGTTAGGAAGCAAGTAACCTTGAGTGATGCGAACGGTCAAGAATTGAGGTCCTGAATTCCTTACAGAGTTATCAGGAATACTTGGGTGACATTGCCGTGTAGAGATGTCACAGTTGCCTACCTGATGTTATTTTGGCTAGACCAAATAGTGACCTATAGTACATTCAATAGCCTTCTTGGTGTGCGACATCGTTTGTGACGTATATCCGGGTTTTCGGTATAAATCGTTTATTTTATTTGCTATCTTAAAATATAGCTAACCTTAATCAGGATCGTATTCAGCCAAAGTCGAAGAAGCTATGAAGTTAATAATTACCAGCTTCTTTTACTAACTGAAACTACTTGAGAACTTTCAAAATGTTGACGTTTTTCCGTGTATCTAGGCAAATTTTTGTATTATTTAAATAAATAAATAAATAAAGCAATAAGATTAATATCCACTTTTCATAAATAATAATTGACCGTAAACAACAAAGTACAGACCTGACGAGAACTGTCAGTGACATTAGAAAAAGACGTAAGACACATTGCCGCTACAAAAGGTACGTCTGTATTTTATTTTGAATGATGCAATTTCTCCCTATTGATAGGTCGCGCTTGCTCGTGATCTAAACATCAACTAATAAAATTTTTCTAATCAAAGTCAATGATTAGGGTTAACGTTTGTAACACATTTAAACGGTTCATTATTGTGAAAACGAACTATTGCAAGCTTCTTTACTAGTGGTAACAGGTGACGTAATAGGCATTGGTAATGGCAAGTGACATCTCGATTGAAAGGCATTTAGAATACCTCCATTCAATCATACTAATTTTTTTTGGATTAATAATGTTTTTGATGGTTAAAATAAATACATAAACACTAAAATTTAAGAATAATAATTAAAATGTAAATTTTACCATATAAATGAGTAATAAAAATAACATCTTGAGCTCAAGTTGATTGTGACGTAACTTTACCATGATGTATTCGTTGTGTAATGTTTATAATTAGTATCTAATTCATGGGAACACATGAAATTAATAGCATATTTTTTAGAACAAGAGTTAAAAAATTAAAGACAAATTGCTGATAATATTCATTTGGAACATTAAACAGACATTTTACTTTAAATTAAGTCCATCCAATTTGAATAACCGTATGTATTTATAAAATTATTTGCTGATAATATAAAAGTAATGCATATAATCGTAAAAAAACATGACTAAGAATTATTTATTTTTCTTGTTATCAACAATCACGAATAGTTGACATTTAAAGAATTGCTGAAATATATCGTCATTTTGCAATAATTGTTTTTTTAAATAAAATATAAATATGAGAGTAAGCCCGAGTATGTTATAGGTTATAGTATATTTTTATCATATTGACAACACGATTTAAAGTAAGAGACCCTAAAACTCCAATAAACCATAGGCGGACATTGGAATTTAGGTAGGATAAAACAAATAACCTTTATCTACGACCACCTTTGAAATTATCCATTTACGAACAATGCTTTTTAAATGGGGTTTCCATTTAAACACTCTTTTTAAGCTACGTAATGATCAAGTTGCCTTGAATTTAGTCGTTTGTTGTATGAACTTTTGTGCTGTCAGTGAATTTGAGAAAAGTGTCAGACATAGTGAAAAATATCTTCTGTTATATTTAAAATTTTAATTAGACTTATTTTATACGGAAGAGCATCGAGAAGAATGCATTTATTCGGATTGCACACCACCTGAAATTAGAATTCGTTGTGTACCTATATATTTGTTTATTGAAAATTTATTTTGATTTTTTAGCCCCTTCAGAGCACATTTTTTTATTTTTTCTTCATGTGGCCGTAGATAAAGTTTTCTATGACACTTGTGCGCACTCGTTGCGAAAAAGGCGCTCGCTAGGTTCGTGCCTTGCATTTTCACAACTCGTGCGCAAAAGTATAACTTCGCGCACTTGTATCATAAATAACTATTATCTCAATACTCCAAAAACTAATGAATATGGACAATGAGTGGGAAACCTAACTATAAAAAGTATGCGCACATACTACTTATTCTTACCCAACTACACTGCACTGTCACGGCAAATTTATCACTTTTAAATATATTCGAATGTTAATAGTATTAGGGTTCTATTGTCCTCGCTACCTGCGGTTCACTATACGGGAAGAATATAGGAAATCCCTCTGAAGTGTTTCAGACACAATTATGACTTTATAATGAGCTCTATCATATGATAAAAATACGCTATATAGGTGTATATTTACTACCTACTGTTTTTTTCTTTAAATATACTGAAAATACTGTTGGACACGACGAAAATAAAATAAGTACTGTAAATTTTGATATTTATATTAAGAAGCATTGATAATTGATAATTTCTATTTTCCTTTCAAGAACATGGAAATAAATTGTCGTATGATTTGGAATTTTATAGTTCACGTAGGGTGCAATTCTGCGAAATATATTTTTGGAGGAAATTTGACGCTCTAGTCGTTTCAAAATTATACAAGGTTAAATGTAAACTCGAATGTAAATAAGTGAGATATTTTTCCATTTTCTCAATTTTTCGACGCTCCAATCGAGTTTATGAGATATTTAATATACAGGGTGGGGCACTATGAACGAACTATTCTCTGGCGTCTTAACGGCAAATAAAATTAGAAAAAATTAAACTTGGAATTAAGTAGATTACTTAGGACAATAGTTTAAAAATATTTTGGAATATACAGGGTGCTCCAAAAAAGCGTGCCGTATCAAAGTTAGGTTCCCTTAAATGGAACACCCTATATTTTATCACATTTTTGAATTGTACTATTAAAAATAATGTAAGTTCATTAACATTTCCCTATACCTATCTAGTTCAGTTTCCAGGATAAATCGATTTTTCATAATTTGTAGACCCTCCGAAAAAATACAATAACTTCAAAATAAAAACGAATAACCACATTTGCTGTACACCATCTCACTAGAAGCTTTTAACATTCTGTTTCCAATATTTACTGGTATGCTATCATATACAGGGTGTTTTCAATATGACAGTATAACACTAACTATTTAACACATAAATTTCTGGCTTGATTTAAATGGAACACCCTATATCTGTCGGGTCTGTTAAACGAGGGAATTTATTACCTTTCAGTTGGTATTAGGG
>CAJUYI010002346.1:6400-33085 GCA_910591695.1 Galerucella pusilla
ATGAGGTAAAATATTTGTATCAGCGTCAACATATGCTTTTCTCGGTTAAACAACGAGTCAGCTCGATGGTAGCTATGTATTAATTCATGGGCATCCATAAGAAATCAATAAAAATAACTTAATAATGTGCTAATAAAATATTTATATTTTCAAAGTGCAATAAAATAAAGTATTTTACAAAATAATGATTGATTTTAAACGATCTATTCACAATCCATCTTTGAATAACAATAAGAAATAATGTCTTAATGAACTTGTTTTAATTCAAAAATAGTAAATTTGGGTGTAAAAATGTTTGTTGCATAAAAATAAAATGTTTACAAAATGTTTTGAAAGATGTTCGTTAAGAAATTATGGCAAGACCAAGACTAAAACCAAGACCAAACAAAGTACAGCAAGACCAAGACCAAGATCAGACAGATTTGAGCAAGACCAAGACCAAGACCAAGACTGTTCGAGTCTTGGTCTTGGTCTTACTTTGCTCATCACTAGCTTAGAGTGACTCTTCTTGTCTGTCTCTTTACACTTTCGGAACGCTTGACAAGAGCAGCCGCAAATTTTTAATTAGATGATAAGTTAAGCTACCGTGGCCTGTTCGTGCGTTCAACGTTCGGCGATTTCTAAACTTTTCAGTCTCTCGGTTTCTTTTTTGTTGCTGACTCTTTACGGTCAGACAGACCGAGTTGTGAGCAGCAACAAATTTTTTAAGGCATATCCGAGCATCAAGCACTATCAAGTTTAACCTAGTTTGATATAAAGAGCTTCACCATCGTTTTTTTCGAGATTGAGCAGCAGAATAGTTTTTTTGGCAACTAATTAGCAATAAAAAAGCATCATCTTTGCTGATTTCACATCACTAGCTTTTTAGACATCGTTATTCAGTTTCTATTATTGGAAGAATTTAAAGAACGTTTGCAAAATACTATTGTTGTCGCGTTAACAAACAATCTCCAACTTTTCCGGTATAGTTGCAAAATTTAACATGTTAATATTTTTCTTTTGAAGCAATCTCTGCAAGCTCGACTAATTCAAGGTGCTAATTTAACGCCTATTTATGATAGTTTCGTAATAACAGTGTGTAGACGTTGTGGTTAATGATTGCATGGTGGTAGGTGATATCTACCTTCCAATTAGGTAATAATAGTATTCATTTTTTCCTACCATGTAAGAAATTATTCAAATTTATGAGAAATATCCATTATATGAAATTAAATACAATGGGCGGACCAGAACTAAACATTATTAATATGAATTTGAGTAGTTGTGAGAGACGTATTTAACACTTTTACAAGGAGAAAATTGTTAACTGGATGGGGACAGTTGGAAATTGTGAAGAGGCGCATAATAAACGTAAAAAAAATAAATGCGTGAGCAGGAGTGTTTCAAAGATATATTTGGGGGGCGAAAAGAGGTGGAATTTTGTATTATTGCGATTTACTGCGAGAGTTGACGTCGGAGAGAAAAGTGTACAGCAAAAAAGTTGTAGATCATAAAAACTTCTACAACTTTTGTATGTATGATGTTTCCATATAACCTCAAAATCTCCGAGATAAATGCAAAAAACTGCTTTTATCGTTTTTTATTTTTCATTTACACAATAATAGTTTCATTTTAACGAATCTTGGAGGAAGTATACCTTTTTGTGTCCGAAAAGTCGACAAATTTTCTCAGATGAAAATATCGAGAGACTTCCGAGATAATCACGTTTTTCGGCCCAAAAAAATATTTTTCAAATTAAAATTCTCCATTGGAAAATTGTCGTAAAGACTTCATTCATGTCGCTATTTTTTCTTCTTGAGTTATACTTTCTTGTGAAATGATAAAATAATACAGTCCCTATTTAGAAACATGTTCAAAAATTGGAAAAATTGAAAATTGAATTCTGCAACAATCGTTTTTTTACTGAATGTTAATAATTTGTTTAAATTTTCAAATAATATCTGAAAACCAATTGTACTATTCAATTGTACGGAAAAAACAGACAAAAGATCCTTAGTGTTGTTATTTGATGCAAAACTTTATTATATAATAATATATTCACATCACATCAATCGAGGTTTTTTAAATACGTTTTTAAATTGATCATCTATTTTTTTCAATATTGCATCTATTTGTAATTTTATCATCATCTTCTTCCTCTTCAATATCCCTCGGATAACCTGAGGATTCTTCTGATAATTGATTTTCAGTGATTAAGCAAAGGCCCGGCTGCTCCTTTTCAGCAGAATTATTTTCAGATTCGTCGAAATCTTCTGAAACGCGGATGAGAATTTTTGAATTATCGACAATAATATTTTCTTTGGCCGGAAAACGTGATAATCTCGGAAGTCTCTTGATATTTTCATCTAAAAAAAGGTGTGGACTTCTCGTACACAAAAAAGTATACTTCCACCAAGTTTCGTCAAAATAAAATTACCATTGTATAAGTGAAAAATAAAAAACCATTATAGTTATTTATGTACCAAGGCTTTAAAGTGATTCTTTACCGGACGAGTCTGAAATTATGATACGAGCGAAGCGAGGCGAATAACAGGCGAGTCCGATAAAGACACTCACTGACGTGGTGCATACAAAATTTTATCGCCAACTGCTCAGAATTCAGAATAAATGAAACTGAGGTATATTTCATAGCATTTTATTATGACAAAGTAAACAGCACATATAGAACAAATCTAGTTATTATTTGTTATATTTAAATTGAAGTTACACCCTGAAGCATTATAAAACTTAATTCCTGAAGTCAAAGGAGTTCCCACAATAATTTGTTATACATAAATCGCAAGAAAACTAATAGCCGAGCCGAGCCGTAATAGGGAGAAGCGTGACACTGACAGATGATGATTTTCGACTAATATCAAAGTCAAAATACTTTACCAGACGCATACGTCACTTTACCAGACGCATATGTCACTTTACCAGACGCATATGTAAACTGTTTGTTTACTTCCGGAAATCAATCTGATAATTGACGGTTCTACTGACGGTTGGCGATAAAAGCTATTTTTCTCGGAGATTTTGAGGTTATATGAAAAATCATCAATACAAAAGTGGTAGACCCTTTCATAATCTCCCACTTTTTTGTAGTGCACATCTGTCTCCGACGTCAACTTTTGCCGTAAATCGCAATAATCCAAAATTCCACCCCTTTTCACCCCCCAAATATATCTGGAAACACCCCTGCTCACGCATTTATTTTTTCTACGTTTATGATACGCCTCTTCATCATTTCCAACTATTGACAATTTTGTTTTTTTTTCGCTTCAAAGTAAGCTAATTCGACTAGTCTATATGTCTTGTTTTTAAACTATGTGGATTGATTTGAATTTAAGTTGGCATTTCTGCTGCCTAGTGATTGGTCAGATTGCCGCCCGTTTCTCACAGCTCGTTTGACAACGCATTTCTGTTTCTTCATTCATTAGCTCTATCCATGAACTTTTTTGAGTTTGTTGTTTATTGTTAAGAATAATTGATTTCTCATTATGATTTTGTCCACCACTATCTATCAACATTGGGAAAACATCATACTTTTGTTAAGTTTAACTATGTAAACTGTGTAAATGCAGACAGATTTTAACACCATGCACATTTCCGTTACAAACCTACTTAATAACACTTAATGTATTTGCACAATTGAACTTATGCAAGTTTAAATTTCAGTTGAATGAGGCGTTACAAAATGTATTTATTTGTGTGTCTCCGTTTACACCCACCTGAGTCATGTGCACAGTCACACTTATTACTTTTGCTCGGCCATTATTTCGTCTACGATATATACAGTTCGGGGTTAGAATGTTATTGGTATATGAGAAAAGCCTGTGATTATTTTTGAAATTATATACGTTGAAAAAATGTTCAGTTTGGTAACTAATTTGATTTTTTTCAAGAAAAAGTGTAAAATCTGCACAAACTGCTGCCAAATCACTTCATCCATTATTTCCTATTGTTTGGTAAACCTATCTGAAGCTACGGAGCATCAGTAAGGAGTGAGGAAACATGACTGAAATCTGTCATTAACGTTCCAAAGGCGTACGGTATTTTATCAAATTATTTAAAACATTTCATAATTATACCTATAGGTGTATTATTTTGATTTAAATATTTTTAGTTTCATATAAGATGCCCCAGCCAAAACTTCTCTCAGGTTGTGGCTCAAAATGTTTCTTTTATTCTTATAAAATCGTTTTTTCTTCAAAGCCCGATTCCAAAGTAAAATTTGAAAATTGGGAAAGTGTTTCGAAAGGGTCATGATCAGACTTTTTGAACTAATTGACACTAATGTGGAATATGTATAGTGCTGCTTACAGTTGTCGTAGCAAATGGAGACCAGGGCTTGTCTAAATATCGAATCACCAGACAATAGCGAACGTAGCAACCAAATGACGCATTATTGTTACAAAATGTATGGTCATAAGTATGTTATGTCAAATATTATACCCATAAAATACACCAGCAAGCAAGAAGCGAAGCTGCCTATGCTTTTTTAGTATGCGCATGTCTGAAAGGCGCCGCATTATACTTGTCATACTTCATTTTGTCGACAAATTATATCGCCAATATTTAAAAAGAGTATTTACTAAGTCATCTGTCAACGATAATAGTTTTTGTTACAAAAACATCAAAAAAATTGCGTAAACTTCGCTTCTTGTTAATTGGTGTATTCTTTGTGTGTATGATTTGTTAATAATTTGAGGATAAATAAGTACGTGAAAAAGGTGTAGAAGAATCAATGAAAGTATAATATAATGAAGATCAAAAAATATTTTTATAGAAATAAACACAAAACGGACAAATGTCGCTGTGTAAAACGGGCGGTAATCCGACCTAACCCAAGTAACAATTTAAATTCTATAAGGTTTGTATAAACAGCTACAAGATAAGTCTTATAGGATACTTAAATTCTTATAACGGTCTACAAAACAATTATATGATCCTTATTCAACTGAAAAGGGCCCATTTTTATACAACTGTTTGGTTGTATAACATTTCTATTAAAAGTTTATACAACTCTTATATTACTGTTCTATAATCATTTATACAGCTACTATAAAATGATTTAATAGTGTATCATGTAGTCACATCCATAAAATGGGATTGAAACGGCACTATGAAGGTCTTACAAAATGGTTGTATAATGCAATATATATTTTTTAATAATGCAAAACGACTTGGGCCGCTTGGGCGGACATCGATAGTAAAAATTATAATTTCATTTGGATGGTTCAATAACAAAAATTTTGATGCGCCGCATATTTTACTGATAGATTATAGGTATATATTGGCTTCAATTTTGGTTAAGTTTCAAGTACATTCTTGAAAAATAATAATAAAACAGAATATCCTAAAATACGTTTTTTATGATTTTAATAGTTTATCACTTCATATGGATATTCTTTCACAATATAATTCTCTAAATAATGATAAAGTCACATTTTTGTTTCCAACTCAATTGCTCATAATGGCGGTGAAAGCAGTACAAGAATTGCTTATTTAAACATGGCGATTCATAAAGCAACAATTTTATCCCAAAGAAATGCCATAAGCAATATTTTATTGTCAAATGGAACGGTATACGATAACTGTTTTATAACGAAGAATATTTGGGCGCTATACAACTAAAAAGTGTTTTATAATGCAACGCAATTGAATGCTATACAATATTTATTATACATCATTATATAGCTCCAATAAGACAAGCTTTAGTAACTATTTTATAATGTTGTAGCTGTTAGTTATATAGTATATTATAGAACTCCTATACAATAGGTATGAATGTCTTATAAAATGATATTTTGGATATTGTATAAACTGGCTTATAAGGTATTATATCATTTTAAAAGAAATGATCGTATAATGCGTTATAGCATATATTGTAAAAGTTACTATAAAATCATTTAATACAATTTTCTTTAATAAACAAAATTATCGCAACAAAAGGCTTAATAGAAATAAAAAGTCCTTGAAACAACGCTATTCGACTATTATACAACAATTCAGTCCTCTTAGAATTCAATTTTGCTAGATGGGTAGGCAGCAGAAATGCCAACTCGAATTCAATTCGCTCCTCTTAGTTATAGTGACCAAAATTTTATTATTAATGAATTCAATCATTGTAGTAAGAGTATGCTTAATAATCCGGACTACAACATCTCAGCATCATGCATGGGAATCCCAATCTTACGACGACAGCTGAAAAACGACTAGTTTTGAATACACTGATAAACCAAGTACAATATAGATTTTCATTGTCGTACTTTCATTATTTTGGACGATTAAATTACCTCTCAAACAACTTAGCCATATAATATCGTTCAGCTGAATATATTTAAATTCTTTCAAAGAATAATAAGTTCAAACTTATTTTAGTTCCAGTACATTAAAAAGCAGAAATGGAACAAGCAGCTCGCTCAGATCTCATGGCATGTGACGCAGAAAATTATACGTCAAGATGCAAATGTTGATAGAAATGTCTACATTTAAATCTTAACTAAGATGATTGCTCTAAAATAGATCCCACAAATCACTCCATACGTGTAAGCAAAATATTTGCGGTCTTTATAGTTAATTTTTAAATTCTACGCGAATAGATTATTCAAGGTGAAACACTTAACCCATTGTGTTAATCTTTTTTTATATCCGATATTCTTATTGAAGATCAATTTACGCGAGATGAATATCGATGGTGTAATTGACGTGACATTGTCACAGTACACCGACTTTACAATGATCGATACTTAGTGACAACCTAATCGATCTATATAGGTAGCAAATTAGAAGCATTTGATCAACGAGGCTCATCAGATAAACCAAGGCATAAAAATCGAACGTTATATTTTAATAACAATAAAATGATTTGAAAACTTAAAACCAATATCTCGACCAAGATCATAAGATTGAAAACCATTTTATCTAAAAATTATGGCGGAGCTGCAAAGAAAATACCAAGGCGGGTAGGTAGGGGGTATACCTAACCGCTTCTTTTTCGTACTTAAAGTACGTATGTACGATGTCGTTGATGAACGAATATCGTTTACGAACGATAAATGTTATTCTGTATCAAAAATGTCAACGAACCTCTCGTTATAAATCGCCGTTCATGAACGACAGCCAGAAACGTCACTTTGGCTTTAAAAATGTGTCAATTTTTGTGATAAGATTAATTATTTCGGTGAAAATTATGGAAATTGCTGAAAAGGAAATTGATTCGTCTGCCGAATATTTGTTTTCTCTAAATAACATGTTATTTTCTATAACGCTTAAGTATATTTCGTATTGACTTCTAGTTGTTTTGTTTGATCTTTTTTTTTTCTTCCATATTCTTAAATAAGAAATGTCAATCCTTTATCTAACCGTAAAAAAGAACCATAACCTCAAATTGCAGTTGAAAGTTGAACAACGTTGTCACATTGTGAAATATTTCAAATTTGGAGAAAATATTGACATGAAAAACGTAAAAAAACTTTCACAGTGCTTTATTATTTACATTTATAGGTTTGTGTAGTATATTAAATAATATAGTAGTGTAGATTTTGAAAACATTAACGGGTATGTATTTATATAGAATGGATATTAGCTATGATCTCATCACTTAATTATAATGTAATTCAAAAATCTGACAACTTTGTGATATTTTGCTCTACTACCCATTTGAAAACGTCCAACTTTCGTTATCATCAGAAAGTGGTCAACGAAAAAGAATATAACGTTTCAAAATTTTTCGTTCACGCTTCCAATCGTTTGTAAACGAAACCTTTGCTGAACGCCTAAAAGTCTCTGCCACTAGAGCTGCTGTTGGGTGAAGATTTTGTTTTAAGGGAGCGTACTGAAATGGAATTTAAATATAGAGTTTTATGAAGAAGATATTTGGTTGTCAAAGTGCATGAAGTAATAGATTTGAAAGAAAAAAAAAACAAACACAAATCAGTTACAAATAATTTATAATGGTTGGGAATACCGTACCGTGCAGAGTTATATAGGGTCCGGCAAACCTCTGTCGTAGTTCTAAAACGTACTATAGCTTACATATTTATTTGATAGGTATATGTTGAGGGTAATTAAAATCAAACAATTCAGTAATCTAGGCAAATAACTTAATTATTCAAATGGAATGCCGTACTTTTTCTCATATTTTTAGAACCGAAATAGTTGGTACTATACACTCACAATTTTTTTTGTAACACTCCCAACCATCTTTGAGATAACCACCTTTTTCCCAAAAAATTCTTCCTTAATTCTTTCAAATTACAAAAGTACAATGACAAAGTTTTTCTTGGACTCAGTTTGAGTCTTACATAAATTTTACATTCAAAAAACTTCCATGGAAGTATTTTTGAGCCTTTAAGAAATAAATTAAAAATATACATTTTTCAAAGAAACAACATACCTACCCATTAATGAATAAACTAATTTCCATATCTACGCTAAGAGTTTAGTAAACTAAGCTTTAATATTTCCTGTGAGTACATTTAGGAAGCGTTATTATTGTCAATAAAAATAAAAGGGCGACACCTCTTCTAATCGTTAACGGCAGTAGAGGCACACTTGATTGTTTTACTTTGATTTATTAGACAAAGCCACGAAAGAGAGCGATCTGATAAAAAGAAGTGTAGGCGTGGGCGCGAGTCTATTAGAAGCCTACGTCTACGTCCATCAACGAGGAGAAATACTTTTTAAATATGTTTATTCAAATTTATATTAAATAATAGTAAGGTTTGGATATTGCATTATAATTTAAATACATATTTACAATACTCACTCGAATATTGACGACGTGAATTTATGATGTAACTTAAATATTCAATTAACTATTATAGACTCCGTTTCACATAAGAAGAAGCCACGTGAAGTTTGCCAACTGTCCTGCGCAGAAGCCAAAGTCGGTCTTGTTTATCTATGTCGCTCCGTACGAACCTTTCATGCCATTGGTGTATCTGTATCTGTAGAGTAGGGAGGGTGAGTGTGTAGGCTCACAGCACTTAGGCCACATGTGACCCAGTGCACCACCTTGCCACCGTCAGATCAGGGTTCTGCGCCCCAAGCCGACCAAGAACCCTCTCTTTTTCACCGGATGTCGTGTTGTGGACGTCCTCCGGGATCCAGAGCGAGGCCTTGGTCAGCTTAGGGAGCCTATCCACACTAACGATCGCCAGCGATGCCTCCTTCCACGGCTTGAGGTTTTTTGTGGCTTTTTTCAGCCACTCTAGTGTCCCGTCGTCATCTCACACCACTCTGATGATTTCACCGGAGTATGTCCACGACTTAAACGTGGGCGCTTTGCTATTGCTGCTGGAGGCGGAGAAGATAATCTTGTCCAGTTCCTCTAGCAGTTGATTTTTAATGATTCTTTCCCGTTCTGCGGTAACCTTACCGTACGGGTTAGTCTCATCTATGATAGCAACCTTGAGGTGTCTCAAGGCGGCATCCGCAAAGGTTTTGGAAGGCGCGGGGACATTTATGTCGCTGCGCGGCTTCTTCAGCCTTCTAGGAATCCCCTTCGTGGAGGTGCTCAAGTGAGGGCGCTATCCTGCAGGGGCAGCCGGTTCCTTGCCTTTATTCAAAGCGGAGCTCTTGGCGAGGGCCGCCGCAAGAAGTGCCTTTGCTGTTGGAGTGGGGGAAGAGGGGGGTGTACTTGTAGCTGCTGCCACCCCTGATTCCTTCGCTCTCTTCCTCCTTTTGGCTTCGGCGCCGCAAATGCGCTTTCGCCTAGGCCTTTGTGTTTCATCATCTCGAGGTGATCTTCCATGTCCAGCCTCATTCTGTGCAGTGGACATTTCTGTTCATCCCCAGCTACTTCTTTTGATTGAGGTGAGCACTTCTGTCCAGCCTCGGGATTTGTTTTTGTTTTTCGTGTTTATTTCCATGAATGTTCCCACGAGTAGCAAGGGAAGGGTTGGTCACCTCTGGCAGAGCCCCGCATTACCAGAGGAAGGCTAATTACAATGGGGTTCCGCCCGGTTCCCCAAGGGGATCGTTCGTGACCGCATATCACCCTGCGGCCATTCAGCTGTCGGCACGATTCCTTACACCTTAGCTTGGGTAGGCTGGTCCGCGGTGGCATGTTTCGCAAAGGCTTTTGGGGAGGTTTAGCTCCCCTCACCCTCACTGACCAAGGGACCGGTGACTCAGTCCCTTGGCCGTTCCCCTATCCGCCACCTGGGGACGCGCCCGATAGATAGCCCAATCCACGGGATGCCATTGGTGTTACAAACGACTGCCATTTTATTATTATTGTGTCAATTTTATGATACGGCGCTGGTTTTGACAAAAATTTCGCGCATACCTACGACTGCAACTTCACGTTGGTTCTTCTTACGTGAAACGCAGTCTACTTGTTCTATGTGAAATTTTGGAAATATTGATCATACAGAACATAGTAATATTTTTCACCTCCATTTACTAGGAGGGTTATGGTTTTTCTCCCCCAATTATCGAAATTTTTTCCGAGTCAGGCTTTCGCAGAATCACGCAGTATGTATGCAGTGGTTTCCTAATTATCTTGGTAAAACCTGCACATAGTAGTGCTGTGTTTTTTGAATCTACCTGTCAGTCAGATTCTCTAAAAACTGTATTGTTTGACAAGGTGAATTAAATTCAATCATATTTTGGTTTCTAGAGTCGACAGTTTAGATATTGGACATTCTTAATGGATCACTCTATATACTATACTCCGTGTTAATAATAAATAAATGCGATTAAATGATAATGTAATGTTTGTGTGTATATTTGCGATATAAATTAAAGTTTTCGAGACTCGTGGGGACTTACAAAGAATATGTGAATCTTATTTTCCTTTAGCGTCTAGACACAAGACCGAATAAATTAAGAAATGTGTTTGTCTGGCGTGTTGGAGAATCTCATTTTATAAAATAATGGATCCCTATGAATTTAGACAAGCTAGGAAACTTCTGCGAGCTACTGCCTCTAATCGAATCAAGCTCAGATAAACAAACTCAAATTCATCTACTTTTAATTATTATTATTATTCTAAATAAAAATCTGTTGAAGTTGAATGTAGAGAATATTACAAATGAATCTGGAAGCAGCTATTTCACTCACTTGTTGCGCCACCTAAGCTGTTAAATGTAACTCTTAAAAGTTAACCATATTATACACCAAGGTGGTGGAGACTATTATTATTGAATAAGGTGCGAGGCTTATAAGTGTATTGCTTCTTCTAGCCAACTGAGAAGTTGAATTTCTCTATTAGTGGTTAATAATTTTTTTCTATTATTAACCTAGGTCAATAATGGACAAATTCAAATATTTTGAGAATTCAGTTATAGTAGTTCAACAAAAACTTGTGCAACATAATTTTATATATCCAGGAGTTTGTCTTTAACATATCTGCTGCTTGAAATCACCTATCAAGATAAAATTATTTGAATAAAAATGCCATTAGTTTAAAATTCCCGTTCAAGCGAAAATGACTGATGACATAACGAGTACGTTCATAATGTTACGAACTCAGTGATTCAGAAGCCGGTCCTGTCGCAAACTATGAATGCGACCTTTCTAGAAAGGTTCTTCAACAGGTAATGTTCGAGACTGTTCTCGCAGCGTAAAAGGCGGTGAATTCAAGAAAGTTCTAGGGTTGCGGAGGACTATATATACGCGGGTTTTCGAGTGAGTCGGGGAGTTTTCAGTATACGGTGAATCGGTAAACAGTTTCATTATACAGTGAGTGAACAGATAGTGAATATAAATATTGTTGAAGATGAATTAGGACAATTATTATACCGAGTGTAGATAAATTAGTAGACATTAACTAGTGTGTATATAAATTAAGTATATTATAGTGTGTAAGTGTTTCTTCAATAAATCAATAGTAATTAGCCATAGTGAGCGTATAATTTTATCACACGGTAAAAACTGTTTAAATAAATAAGAAAAACATGACAATAATATATCGAAAACTGACAGTGTAATTGTCAGTCAGACGACGGGGTAAACGCTTCTCGTGGTGCGATTGTGAACTATTTTCAATTTTTGTCTTAAATTTGGCTAGTAGTGGAAAAAATTGTATATACACCATGGTGGTGAAGACATTCATAAGCCTCGCCTTATTCCACTCGGAGCAAAGCCACTCGCGAAATAATTTTTGTGCTCGGTCAATAATAATAGTCTTCACCACCTTGGTGTATAATAATATACTATTGTTTTATGTGTCATGTGCGATGGCTGAGATATATTTCTAATATTGGTACTGTGACTATGAGATCTTAATAACAATAGGAAAATGCATTGTAATTTATCTACAAAAAAGACGCCTATGGTTAGATCACGACTTTAATGCAAAAACTGATTTACTTATTAGTGTAATTTTCCGCGAATCTAATCGAGATATACATAAATTGCTTACGCTTAGACACAGTTCCATCATATCATCAAGTATGACCTTGCAAATAATTAAGGTTTTAAAAATACAGTCTCTTTTGATTCACGCAAGATTGAATATTTTCAAGTCAGTACCGAAATTATACTCAATTTAAACATTAAACGTAAATTATTGTTAACACATTTTCCAAGAAAACAAATTCAGCAAATTCGTTCAATAATAAATATGATTAATCAAAACTGTTCATATTATAATATGGTATAGTAGGGGAGCGGTCAATGCTGCCGTGTGCAATAATAAAAATAAAGGTCCAAGGATAAAAAAGTGATATTCTTATGTATTTTGAAGGGCGTGCATAAATTCGATGCTAAAATTTCACTTAATCTTTTTCTTACTTTATGTACCTGCTTGTAGACCCTTAAATTCGACGTTAGGTACCTCTACTAATCCTTCTACCTGTATTATTTTGTATAAAAATATCAGAAAATGAGAAATAGAAAACTAAAAAAAAAACAAGAAAACCCAGGCCCCACCTGGTTGATCAAAGTGTAACTATGTATGAAAATATCAGAAAATAAAAAATAGAAAACCGAAAAAAAAAAACAAGAAAACCCAGGCCCAAACCCGGTTTATCAAATTGTAACTATGTAGAAAAATATCAGAAAATAAGAAATAGAAAACTAAAAAAAAAACAAGGAAACCCAGGCCCAAATCCCGTTGATCAAAGTGTAACTATGTATAAAAGTATCAGAAAATAAGAAATAGAAAACTAAAAAAAGAAAAGAAAAGCCAGGCCCAAACCCGATTGATCAAATATAAGCTTAATCCTTAAAGAACATAATCTTTCCGGTAGCTTCCAATTTAAGGGTGTCTCTTCTGGGCTACAGGTAGTTAGCGTCCAATTTGAGGCTGCCCATTTTGAACGGCTGAATCCGAATATGCGAAAAACCCGTATGTTTTTTTCAGCTCGGACTATTTTTGTATGCAAATATGGCCCATTTTAAAGAGAAAGGGCCTTCAGTCATTTTTCCATATAGTGCTTATTAGTAGTATTGTTTGTTAAAGCCAAATTTATTGTATTGATCATTGTTAAAAGCAGAATTCATAGTGAGTTAACGACATAATGCGCGCCCGAACAGATCGGCCTGCGCTCGGCGCGGGGTGATCAAGGCTTGCCTGCAACCCTGAGAAAGCGCTTAATTGTCAATCGCGATAAGTACCACACGTCAGAATTGCGCTAATATCGGAGTATGCCAATTTGTAAGGTTCAAGAAACAAATAGGATTTTTCAATTTTGAAAAATGTTCAGTAGGTAAAAAGTTATTACCATCGAAAAGTAGTGAAAATCGTCGATTTTTCGACTTTCAAAAATTTATAACTTTTAAAATTAGCACTTCACGGAAAAATGACAGGACACCCTTTCTCTTAAAAATGGGCCATATTTGCATAAAAAAATTGTTCATAATTTGTTTAAGCAAAACGTACTGGTTTTTCGCTAAAACGCCGGGCATATTCGGATTCAGCAGCTCAAAATACATAAGAATACCACTTTTTTATGTTTTATTGTTTCAGTGAACCATACCTAGTGTTCTAGATTACTTTAATACCTGCATTAGAAGTACCATTCAGAGGCGTTTGGTGGTAATCGTACAAGAAAAAATGAAAGTTTTAGACTTTTAAGGCATTTGGTGTATGAAAGTTTTTTTTAAATCCAGACCTGCTTCGCTATTTATTACTCATTAATTAGTTTCAATAATTATTAAAATTTATAACAACATCAATGGTATTCTTGATGATAATTCTAGGTTTACATATACATTCTGACTATACAATAAAAAATGAATTATAAATGTTTCCACCTTGATAATAATAGGCATATTTTAAAACAATTAGTTGGTAATAGTACACTCCTTTATTCAAGGAAAAAATTAAATAGTTTGATGATATATCCACCGGATATTTACAACAAATCTTAGAAATAATTTTGCTCCATTTTTTCATTGGGTCATGGAAAAACTCGAATGTTTGCAGCAAATGCCAAAAATGAGTAATAAGTGATTAAAGTGATCAAAAACTAAAATGACGAGTGGAAAACTGCTGGTTCTTATGGAAGTTATGGTCTTAATCTCGAAAAATAATAATTATACATGCACACATAGGCAAATATTTTAGCTAATTAATTTTTTGGTCATTTCACAGCTAATTGGCTGTCGAATGCCAAAATTAGAAATTTGAAAAAAGCGACATAAAACACAATATATTATTACAAATAATTGAATAAATATGATAAATACAATATAAATAAAATAAAGAATAATATGTGCTTCTTGTACCTCATTTATTATTCATTGGTCATTTGCCAGCTATTTGACATTTTGGCATTAACGCAATGCAAAAAAGGTAATTTTTGCCTGTTTTTTGGGCTAATTATATCCAGATTTACTAACCCTGCTGCCATGGGAATGCGGCGAAGAACTTAGAAGACTGGCGACTCGGAACAGTGTAACACTGGAGTGGGTCCCAGGTCATAAAGGAATCGCAGGCAATGAAAAAGCTGACGAACTCGCAAGAGTAGGATCGTCAACTCAGATGAACGTACCCGAACCTGCTGTGGGCATCCCCAGATGCTTAACGAGGTCATGGTTAAAAGGGTGGTTGAAAAAACAACACAATAAATACTGGAAGAACACGACCAGGCAAATACATGGGAAGAAATTAATAAAAGAACTATCAGAAAAAGTGGCGAAAGAACTGCTCTCAATGAGCAGGAACAAACTACGCACCATAACGGGGCTACTTACGGGACATTTTCCCACAAAGGAGCACCTAAACAAAATAGGGCCGTACAACGGAGACCTTACATGCAGAAAATGCAAAAAGGATACCGAAACAGCTCTGCATATACTATGCAACTGTGAGTCGCTGGACCACAGAAGGCAGAAACTGTATGGTAGACCCCAAATGACTCCAGAAGACTTCTACAACCAACCAGCAAAGAACCTGTATGAGCTAATACAGGGAAGGTTGTAATAGGTTGTAATCAGAACACTAGGAGTATCCACAATAAGCCCAGAAAGCTGAGGTGGTACCGGCGAAGGGACGGCTCCAGGGAAAACAAAAAACTCTGCTGCCATTATTTTCAAATTAATTAGCCCACAATTCACCTCCTTGACTGGATTATTACAACTTATTCCAGAAACATATGTCTGCTTCTATTTATTGAAAATGTTAATAGAAACAGCTATTTTTTTCGTTGTGTATTCGCGACATAGCTGCATCTTTGACATTACATTAAATTTAATCATTTCTCGAATAACAACTTGAAAAACTTGCTATTGTTTTCGAGTTCCCACATCGTATGCTTTCGGCGCCATAACGTAACATTCAAAAACCACTACAATCGCCATTGGCATTCGGACATTTCACCAAATATGGACAAATGCAACTCGAAATGCAACCGACTCATGGCCTTATACGATTACACTTAGATCCAGTGCCGTACTGTACAGTTAGTTACGAAGGTTGTCGAAAATTTCTCGATTATAAAATCATGTTCGATAAGTAGAACATAATATATTATATTGTTGTACCATCTATGAATAATAATTTATTCTAACGCTTTATAAGTTTTGAAAAATATTTTTCAAAGACTGGGACCGTTTAACTAAGAAGCAACAACTACTTCCCTGGCTATAGGCCACGACGGATATTGAATCACACTTCAAAGTCGAACGGGGTTGGTAGTGGTTGGAGTGTAATTCAATATCCGTCGGTGCTTATAGCCCGGGCAGTAGGTGTTGCTTCTTAGTTAAACGGTCACTGTTTTTGAAAAATATTTTTCAAAACTTTTAAAGCGTTAGAATAACTATTTTTTAGCAATATCTACAATTACAATTTGTTATCATATAAGCAGTTCCCTGCAATTTATCTCCAGTTCAAATAAAAGGTTGATTAGATTTGATGAGTCAAGAAAAAGTTGTTGATTCTTATTATTCAAACTGTTGCACATTTTCATCCATGTCCAAACTGCATATAATTCGGAATTTAAATAAGAAAATAACGTCAAGCATTGTCACCAACGAAAGTTTTTCACACAAAAAGTCCCTAGATTTTTCGACGTTGTCAAACTTCTTTCAAGTTCAACTTAAGTTCCTTCGGTACATACCAAAGCAACATTAATGGCGTTTAAACCAGTTTAGTTAAACGGGTTCAGTACCCTAAACGGTGCATACGACCGTAAATAAATAAATTAATTGAACCACAGCAGGGTTTGCTAGTAGATTAGAGAAATTGAATAACCTACTCCCGCTTTTAACTCAATAAATTTGAATCTCGTCACACACATTATGCGCCTTTCCCAACAATACCTTTTACGACTTCTGTACCTACCGACAAATAATGCAGTTTATTTATGTCGCATAAAAATCATAATAAAAATAATAACTGTAATGTAATCAAGAGGTCAACGTGCGCTTTAACAAATTTTCCTCTAACATTTCCTTATAGACCAAACAAAACAATAACGTTCACAAGAAATATGACGCAATCAAAAACTTACTAGTTCTCGGTTCTCGATTATTATTGTTCGACTACCAGTCGACTCGCGGTTCAGTTTTTAAAGGTTTTTTTTTGTCTTATATTCAGAACGTGTCTACAAATGAACCAGCAAGTCAAGCGACACTGTATTTTTTTGTATTCTTTTTTCTCAAATGACTGTGACGATTCTACTACAGTGACATACTTAAATCTTGGTTCAAGGCGTGTGAAACATTAGTAATTAATTATCGTGACTAATTGAAATAATCATTAGCAATAAAATATAGTAACTTGGGATTAACGAGAAATTTTCATAAGGCTAGTGTAGTATCCTGAAATATAAATATTACTTACTTTTTAGTAGGACAGTATATTATGCAACTAATACACGAGCAGCATTAACCGGGATACGATATGAGCCGAAGGCGAGATTCGTATGGTTTGTGCCAGTGTAGAGTTCATATAATACCCTTCTTGGTGTGCGTCCTTTTAACACATTGAAAGGAATGGGGAAAAAGGCAGATCTGGGATTAATACTAATCAAAATATCACAATGTTTGACTGAAAAAATTTGATTGGTTGATGTTTAGAATCCACGCAATCGGTAGAAATTTCGCATTCAAAACAGGATGCAGACGTAACTTCGGTTTTGGCAATGTGTCATTACGTCTTTTTCTAGTGACCCACTGACAGTTGTCGTCAGGTCTGTACTTTGTTGTTTATGGTCAATTATTATTTACGGAAAGTGAATATTAATCTTATTGTTATATTTATTTTAATAATAGAAAAATATGCTAAGATACACGAAAAAACAACAGCATTTTGGAAGTTCTCAAGTGTTTTCAGTTAGAAGAAGAAGCTGGTAATTATTAATTTCATAGCCTTCACGAATTTGGCTGAATACGATCCTGATGATTTTATTTATCAAAATTAAGGTTAGCTATATGTCAAAATAGCAAATGAAATAAACGACATACAGAAAACCTGAATATACGTCTCAAATGATGACGCACACCAAGAAGGCTATTGAATGTAGTATATTAATAACCATTACATGAGAGTTGAATATACTATTTTTTCTACGTCCGATAAATAACGAAGAACTATAAATAATATTATAACAATAGTTACTCGTACTCATACATACTTGTTTTAAAATATTAGGTTTATTTATTCTGCAGTTTGAAAAGTTTATTCCAGGACCCACTGATCTGGAAATGGAAGCAAAATTTACATTTATTTAATTATGGCTAGTTTCAATAGATCTCAATATATTGTATTGGAAATGCTGATTTCATTCTGAACCTGATTTTTAGTGTGGACTGAATTAATTTTCCAGATAATAATAATACATTTTAGAGTTATTCACTTATTTGCAGTTTTCTGTAAAAATTGTGCTATCAATAGTTCAATATTATTATCTTTTAGAATTCTACCTTATGTCCAGCATGTTTCAACTTCGACCTTATGCTATCTTTTGTCGGTATCTCATTGTTTGTATGGTAAGGATAAACGAATTTTAGCTGTGTGCCTCATCCGAGCTTGTTTATATCAATAACAGACTCAAATGAGTTGTTTTATTCATTATGAAACGTAAAAACATAGGAATGGCATTATATAGACTTCTCCGATTCACATAAGAAGTAGCCACGTGAAGTTGCAGTCGTATGCGCGAGATTGTTGTCAAAACCAGCGCCATTTTGTGAAATTGACATTCGACTTCAAATCACGAGCGTAACTCAAAATTATAATCTGTCATAATTTTTCCTTCAACACCAACAAGTATTCTCCAACAAATATTCAAAAATCAAAAATATTCGACAGTAAATGATTGCCTCAAATATCAATAGTAAAATTGCTGTCGGTATGAAACATCTTTTGTAATTCCAATGGCATGAGACGGTCACAAAATAGTCTAACCTATAGAAGTGAAAGTTTATAGGATGACCTTGAAAACAAAAATGAGGTTTCAAACCCATCCAACTGAAGCGCTAGTTGCAATTGAGTTGTCGAAACAGGCCTGGCAGCTAAGGCTTTTAGCACGAAAAAAAGAAGAATTTAAAAATCATCATAGCTGTCATAAAGTTGTTGTCACCATCATTGTCTTTTATAGATTGTCTCCTTTTGCCATTTGCTGCTGTTATTTGTGTTTTAATAAGGTACTGTAAGTGTTATCAAGTGTGATCATTCATAATATTATAATAACTTTATGATGGTTGGTGTGAAGTGTTGCGTTCCTGGGTGTACAGACATTACATCAAATCGACATAGGTTTCCCAAACATGACCCTTCGTTGTTGAATGAACGAGTTGCCTTTATCGCAATCCAAAACTAAAGGAATTGAGCGCTGAACAGATTTATAAATCCTACAAAGTTTGCAACAAACATTTTGAACCACAATAAATTGTTATTGGGACAAAAAGAGGCTTGACTCGCAAAGCTGTTCCTACAATCCTTTCAGGATTGATCAAAAAGTGATGGGATAATATTATCACTTAGGTATTACTTAGCGCGTGGTTAAATGTAAATTGCAATTAGGAATTCCTTAATTCGTTTTAGGTATTATCTGACTTTAGGAAATGGTTAGCGAAATCGGGCACAAACTTCCATTAAAAAAAGCGCTATGAAATAATTCTGAAGTCTGTTTTTCGGCCTCAGCTGCCTTGCCGACAAAACAGTCTATAGAAGTGAAAGTCTAATAGGATTACCTAGAATGAAAAAATGAGGTGTCAAACCCATCCACCTGAAGCGCTAGTTGCATTTGAGTTGTCGAAATAGGCAAGGCAGCTGAGGCCGAAAAACAGACTAAAGGAAGAAGAATTTCAGGGAGCTTCAGAACTTCAGAACTATTTAGGAATTCCTAAATGCAATTTACATTTTACCACGCGCTAAGTAATACCTTTAGTTTTGGATTGCGAATAAAGGGTCATGTTTGGGAAACCTATGTCGTTTTGATGTAATGTCTGTACACCCAGGACACTTCACACCAACCATTATAAGGTTATTATAATATTATGAATTATCACACTTGATATAACGCTTACAGTACCTAATTAAAACACAAATAACAGCAGCAAATGGCAAAAGGAAACAATCTACAAAAGACAATGGTGACAACAACTATATGAATATGACAGCTATGATGAACTTCAAAATCTTTTCTTTATTTCGTGCTAAAGGTCTTAGCTGTCAGGCCTGTTTCGACAACTCAATTGCAACTAGCGCTTCAGGTGGATGGGTTTGAAACCTCATTTTTGTATTCAAGGTCATCCTATTAACTTTCACTTCTATAGGTTAGACTGTTTTGTGGCCTTGCCTATTTCGACAACTCAATTGCAGCTAGCGCTTCAGGTGGATGGGTTTGATACCTCATTTTTTCATTCCGAGTAATCCTATTAGACTTTCACTTCTATAGGTTAGACTGTTTGGTGGAGACGGTCGTTAGGAGGCGACATAGATAAACAAAACTGATTTAGGTTTCTGCGCAAGTCAGTTGGCAAACTTCGAGTGGCTTTTTCTTATGTGAAACGGAGTCTAACAGAAAAGTTAATTTATAATGTCAAATACTCGATAATCCCAATGGAAAGGGTGGAGAAGACAATTCTAGAATTTCAATTGTTACTTTCTATACTGAACGTTGGTAATATTGCGAACAAAGCTTCAAGTATGTCAAAACTGACATGAAATCTATAAATGTCAAATCTAAATCAATGGAATTGAATATTTTCCCAAACACTTCAAGTGTATATTAGTGATGGAAAACCTTATTAAATTACCGTTTTTTCCGATTCTATGGTCCCTGGATCATTTGCCAAGCTTTATAAGATTTCTGATTGCAAGTTGTATCCTTTTAAAGATGCTTAACGATGTTTATAATTACAATAGAAATTTCAAACCGGGAATTTTAAGAAAATCTAATTTATTTGCTAGCGACAAGTGCAATTACCAATCACCACGATACGCTTACACTGTTTCGAATAATCATTCCTACCGATCAGAAGATATTGGTAACAGTGGCAAAAAAAAAATTTAATTTAGAATACAGGTATCTATTATTATGTGTTATCCATTAAGTGCCTCGGGAACTGTATTGTATAATGTGGTTTTAAATTAAATGGTGCACAAAAACTCAAGTTTCTTCATTGTTTAGTTCATGTTATCACTTCCTAGTTTAAATTAATTTGAAAAGATTAATAACAAGACAAAGTAAAACAAGTCATATGAGGTAATTAGATACAAATCTTCGAAAATACCCTGCATTATTGAACACTCAATTGTTTTGATTCTGAATACAAGATACTATAGTGATGATTTTCCATGGAAATACTTACCAGGGTCCTGAGGAGTTGACTGGTCCAACACGTGTACACATTAATGAACGGCACGAACCGGAATGTAAAAGATGTTAGGCGTAACTGATGTTGAGATGCACACATAGATTTCATTCCAAGAGTCTCCCCAAGGGAAGTTTCGATAACTAAATATCATAACACAGTACCGCAAATAATAGCAATCTCAGGGGACTGATAATTGGAACTGAGGACAAAGTTCGGCGAATTGAATAATCGATAAAATATGATTTAACGAGATTAGTAACACTAGTATCGATACAAGTAACTATTATAGATTACATACATTACGTAATTCCATATTAAATTCGATAGCCGATTTGTTAAAATATAATTGTAGTTCGAATTTTGTACTTGTGACACACCAAGGAACTGAGAATTTGCCAGGAAATAGTAGATTTTTGAGTAAAATTACATCTCTTTAACCGGTTTTTTTTGGTTTGTCCGTTTAATTGAACTTGTTATTCACATTCTCATGCAAAAAAAATCTATGTTTTTATGTAGAAACGTACAGAAAAGATGGAGCCGCTATAATTCCTATTTTTGTAGAACTACCCTTATATACACTGTGTTATTTATAAGATGCGACATAGAGATTCCTGTACAAAATTTTCAAACGCGAGCCAACTTTTTTACCCAATAGCGTTCATAAAAAATGATAACAGATTTGATAAGTTCAATTGCACTTTCCATTTTCTTTAATTCGCGCTGGTGTAATAAAAAAATAACACAGTGTATATAAATATGTCATACAGAACTTCGACCCATTTGTGTAAAACTTTTTGGAGCACGCTGTATATATTGTATAGATTTTTAAAATTTGATATGTGTAAAAATACTTCATTTGTGATAATTATAAGTGTCAGTTTGACAGATATATCAACCAAATTTGATGAAAAAAGAGCGAAAAAGATTCCTTTTTTATCTAGACCGTAAAGAAAGGAATACAAATAAAATTCCAAAAGCAATGTGCAAGAGATTTTTGGTTTCAACTGAAGCAATGACTGCGAATGCCCATCCTAATCAGTCAGCTAAGCCACAGCAGACCTTACTTCGATTTGAATAAATTCCACACATTTTTACTCTTTACTTTCCGATACCCCTGTATACAAAATATCATAGACACGTCCTCGCTGATTTTTTTCCATATTGCTCCATTATCTGAGATTATGCATTTCAAATTTCAGCTTAAAATTCCTATTATTATGGACACGAGTTTCTTATTCGAAAATTTGAATTTATAAAAAATAGACTATTGTTGGTACTGTAGTAAAAGCATTTTTCAACAACTCTTTCAGAACGGTCCTTGTACTTTCACTACAGTCAAAAACCCAATTGAGTTTTACGGCCCAGAATCACGCCAACTGCAATGAACTCGGAGACAAGAAAACTATTCCCAATTTGCACAATGGCGAGTTTTCATTTTCTACATACGTTACGACTTATATGATGTGTCTCTCTCATAACAAAAATGAAAAGCACAAAATAAATTAAATAAGCCAAATTATTAAAAATAAATAGTATATATTATGTATATTTATAATATGTACACACAACCAAACTTATATGGAATCACCTAATATTTTGTATTATTTATGGAATATATGAAAATAATTTATTTAGAAATAAAATTCATTCTTTTTCCAATATTTTAATAAAAATATTTTCACATACGGATTAAGGAATTAATAATAATTTACAAAACAAACCTAATGGTTTCTTTTTTGGTTCCTGAAAATTAATTAGATTTGAATTAATTAGTAAAAAACAAGAAAAAAATTGGAAATTATTAATTTTAATAATCCGTATTTCCACCTCTAGCCCTTATGCAATCTTCAATTCGCGCTGGAATGCTTCTGATTAAATTGTCAACATTTTCCTGCGGTATGTTTTCCCATTCTCCTAACGCTGCTTGAATGAGCTGTGCGATATTTCCTGGAGAGTTCCGACGAGCTCTAACTCTTCTTTTAAGCTGGTCCAACAAGTTTTTAATTGGATTTAAGTCCGGTGAACATGCAGGCCAGTTCAAAATGGTGACACCTTCCGTTTCAAGAAATTCTCGAGCCACTCTGCTAGTATGGAGAGGTGCATTATCTTGCATGAAGATAAAATTATCCCCAACTGCACCTCACCAAAGCCTAACTACCGGTTCTAACACCAAATCAACATACCCTCGTCCGGTTAAAGTTTGTTGGAGAGGCAGCAAAGGAGTTTTTGTTCCTCTTAAATACCTTCCCAAAACATCACTGTTCCTCCTCTATATTTTGGGATAGAACTGGCATTCTGGAGTCTAGCTTGTCTTCGTGAAGCTCTGAGAACCCGAATTCGACGATCATCTGATCTAAGGCCAATTCTGGTCTCATCTGAAAAACGAACATTTTTCCAATTTTCAATTGTCCAGTTTTGGTGTTGACGTCACTAATTCAGCCGGTCAGTTTTGTTTTGCCTGGTCAACTCTGGAACCCGTAACTGTCTCCTGCTGTACAACCCTCGAGTACGTATAGTTTCAACTGAAACATTTACACCTGTAGCTCCTAGAAGTTGTCGTTTCAGCTCTGGATGAGAAACATTTGGATTTCTTCTAGCAATTTGGCACACAAAGCGGTCCTGTTGCTCAGTTGTAACTCTTTGACGACTTTGTCTAGGCCTATTTTTGAGAGTTCCAAGTTCCAAATACCTTGCATACGTTTTTGATACAACACCCTGGGTAACGCCTACCACCTTTGCTACGTCTCGTTGGGGCATTCCTTGTTCAATGCGAGCAACAATTTTTCCCCTCTGCACATCTGTTAGTCCAACATAATTAAGGCATTATTATCTTCTTTGGACCGGAATAAAATTACAGGAGTAACGTGATTTTACTACTGAGCACAAAATTTGAAAGATTGTAATCAATGTGCAGTCGTTTATTTTTTTTATCATGTTCATTAACAGCAAAAAACCTTAGCTTCGACTAGCATACCCAGCTTTTTCTCTACAAAATATTTTAGTCACAAATACTGAGTGATTCCATATAAGTTTGGTTGTGTGTATATACAATTTTTTCCACTACTAGCCAAATTTAAGATAAAAATTGAAAATAATCCACGCATCACGAGAAGCGTTTACTCCGTCGTCTGACTGACAAGTACACTGTCAAATTTATATGAGAATTTAGGAAAATTATTGGCGGTTAATATGTTTTCGATTGGGGACACAGTATTTCTTATCGGAAACATTTATAATGATTATAACGACACCAAAACAAATGAACTTTATGAATTTCCAATTTAATCTTCTCACAATTAGTTTTAGCGGCTCACTCTGTATACCTTATACTGTTTTTTTTCTACGCTTGCTAAATTCGTTTTGGTATTTAATAGACTTCCATTTATTAACTGTTAATTTTTTTGCACACGCTATCTAATAAAATAACAACCGAGTTCGAAGTCCCCATTTATTATTATTACTCTTCAGCAATATGAAAATTGATCCAAATAATTATTGTACCCCATCGATGGAAACTGAAACTAATCCCCGTATCGATAATAAATATTTAAATATGTAGCAATAATTGACCATGTGTAATACGGTGATATTTTAACGTAATTGACTAAAATACGATTATACAATGTACAAAACAGGAATGAATTAATTGCAATAACATGGACCACAACACAGAGACAGATCATTTCCAAAATTTAATATGCATTTAAAACTTTTAAAACCAGTTTGTTGTTTTGTCAAAATTTGTTAATACGGGTCGAATATTTTACATAAAATTATATAAGAACGAATTATAATTTTGAATTTCGACCACATTCAAAGAAAAATGAGGAGTTAAAACAATCTAGGATAGTTTCTGGAGAGAAGTATGCTAAAGGATGTTGGCATCTTCTCTTTTTCTTCCACATCTAACTTCACGGTGTAGAAAGACTGTTCTTTCGCCTTACCTACAGTGGATCTGATGTCTTCTGTTGATGTCTTCGCTATCTGTCAGTCTTCAGGCATGGCATGCTTGTGAACCATTCCACTTCTTTGTTCCTTCGTTCAGATCCTGTAGTCCTCAGGTCAATCGCAACCTTGTATTTATCCTTAACTTATGTATGTTCTTACGAACTGGGACTCCAAGGATGGAAGTTCCTAAGGATGATTGTGCGTATCTTCCTTTCAACTGCTTCTTTGCTTTACTGTTTTGGAATGTTATTGATGGACATCACTTCCGTGAGGTCACCTTGTTGTCGTTGTCTCGGGTAGATTTATTTCTCTACATCTTTTTTCTGACCAAATACTACTCTCGTTCAAATGTAACAAAATCAGGAACGAAAAGTACCTAAAAACCTTTTATAACAAATGTTCTATGTGACCCTCGTTAACTTCAATAAGGTTATTCATTCTTTCGCTAAATGATCTTACCTTGAAAAATATGTTAGGTTGATTGGCAATAAAATTAGCCGAATTTAAAATTTGCTGTCATAATTCCTGACGAGTGTTTATTTCTTGTGAATATACTAATGATTTCATATGGCCCCAAAAATACAAATCTAGGAGGTAACCTTCGGGAGTTCTAGGCGGCCACGGAAATTCACTAACTATGCCAATAAATTTCGCACCAGTGTAAAATGGTGAGGTCGTAAATTTCCCTTTTTTAAAATTCGCAAAACTGAAGAGCGACCTACTCCAGTCATTGCTGCCAAGCGCCGAATACTAGTTTCGTATTACGTCCTCTTGATCCACAATTATTATTTTCGGTCGTCCCATACCACTAGCTATTACGCCTAAATTGTCCAGTTTCTTCTAATCGACGAAAAATATTGCTGAAAGTTTGCCGATTCGGTTGAAGTCTGTTTGGATACATTTATTAATATCTATATAAACACAAAGCATGTCTCGCATTTCAAGATTAGTGAAATTGTTGTGTCGAAGCATTTTCACTTAACTGACTTTAAATTTTACAGCAATCACTATTCCAGCTATCCATCAAATGCCACTTATCTGATTGTAATTGAATATAGTGATCATTTTATTTGTTTGAAAATATTTTCAAATCATCTACGGATTGAAGTTCCATTTGCTTATTAAATGCAATTCACTGGTCCAAAACATCGACATAGTTATGTTATAACACATCAAAATTGGGCAGCTTCATGTTTAACTTCAAATATCTCGAGAAATATTGACTTAATCGTTATGAAAAAAGAGTACTTTATTTAGGTAAAAAGTATTGGAGAATTGGAAGTTTGTGCTAAAATTTTTATTCCGCCATTGGCCTAGAATTTGGGAACGATTAACCTGTCACTTACCCTGTCGTACGCCTCTGGTAGTAGCCAGAAACGTTTGTTTAATATAATTCAGTAGGGTGTACAGTGTCTACACTTTCTGCCAAATATGAAAGGAATACGTAAAACAGTTTCGAAGTAATGAGCACAAATAGTTTTCAAAGTTAAACAAAACACCTTGTAACTAAGTAAGCAGCTACATTTTAATTAG
>CAJUYI010002347.1:0-33049 GCA_910591695.1 Galerucella pusilla
CTGAGGTGGTACCGGCGAAAGGACGGCTCCGAAGGGAAAAAAAAATGCTGGTGCGACAAAAGTATGGAGGTTCACAATTCGTAGGCGGGGGTTTACGAAAAAGTATCTGGTGTCGATAGTTAAGAACTAAAATTCAAAATGTAAAATAAAATAAGTGAGAATTTATTGGTTTTTAGTGCTATGAGTAGATTTCGAAAAAGTAAAGTTGGATGGAATCAGTTTTTTGATTGGTTAATTCGTGGCTGGAGCTCGAGTTTTGGGAAATAGTAGAATAGCAGACTTGGAACAACAAACTTATATTTAAAATTGCCCAGTGCCAACAAATTATCATAGTTACACTACTTGTTCAGGAACATTCATAAATCTAACAATATTTCAAATTTCCTGTTTTATTTTTATTGTTCTCTTGGTATATCTTCGAAGTAAAAATCCCAATTCCCATTAAATTAAACTATGCAACTACCCGCCATCCCTTTCTCGACGATCCTGTTTGCCTACCCTTTAGAGCGGTTCAGATCACCCGTTAAATCAACTATTTAAAGCAGCTCAATGTATATTGTTGCCAAAATCCATCGTCAACTTCTATTGATTCAAATTTGTTATTCAAAATTTAAAGAAGGTTGAGGCGCGCTTTGTACATCTAGGAGTCACTCCATGCAACGCGTAACGAAATCTTATTAATCGAACCGGTTATAAACGAAGTGGTTTAGGATATTAATCTAAACGTGGTTGGTCAACTATCACGTCAAAAGAGATGATATATTATTTGATACGGCTCTGTGTAACGTCCTCATCCGAACAGTCAATTGCATAAGCGGAGGTGCTGCTGCGGCCGATCGCTCATGAACTTGACCCCAAGTTTATACCGGTAGCACGCAGCCAGTGCATTGCTTTCTTTATTCGATCAAAACACGGAATCGCATTGCATTCACGTATTTTTCCTCTTGGACTTGACTTGATATTGATATTTGTAATAAATTTTTTTCTTTTATATAGGGTGGTTCATTGTAAAGCTAGATTGAGCACACCGAGGTGATTCTAAATAACCTTTATTTTATGGTTCTACCGTTCTTTATAACCAAGATACAGGGTGATTTATTAATTGACTGCATCTTTTCAATTAATCTCAACTTGATAACCATTTTTGTAATATTTGGTTTGTATGTTATTTGTCTACAGTGGTGTGTGGTGTCAAAATAAATAAAAATATCTCTTGAGGTCCGGACTTAAAAAATTAATAAGTAAGTTTTGACTCGAAACAATACCCTGGATATCAATAAAATGAAATTTTAATTACTCATTTGGAAAAAGCAGAAAAAATAAGTAAGACTTAAGATATTTTAGTGATGAGGACACTGTCAAAACAGTCTTACTCTGGCTCAGCCATACATTTTTATTCTAAACTGGTTGTAGCTTCCCAGAAGTATCTTTGATTGTCTAAACCCTACTAGATTTTTCCAATGATAAGATCTTCTCTTCAATTTCTTTCAATATTACATTGAAACTATTAAAGGATTTTTTTCTCCAAAAGGGTGTTTCAGACCCTCAGACATCATTTCCAGTGACGGATTAACACCGGACCCCGCGAAGCTTTGGAGGAGCCCGTGATACAGAAAAAATGTTATGGTAATTGTGAGACAAAAAGGTCTTTCTCTGTCCTAAAAAGGATAAAAAATATGCATAGGTCTACTATGTTAGGTGATAGATTATCTTCCTTGGGAGTACCGTGCATTGAATCCGAATAATTGAATTTTGATAAACGAAATCGTGGAAAAAATTGTTGCATTAAGTGTTCATTAAAATTGCCAATCTTCTATTATTAATAAAGCTCGTTGGTAGGTTTGTGGTGAGTGGGTCTATAAGGCACTCCACTGCGACTGGCAAGAGTCTATTGTGGCTCACATGCACCTATTCAGATTTCACCTAACAAATTCAGCTTCTTAACAAAGCCGATTAGTTCATTTGATTAATGATATTTCAGGTCCGAGGGCAAGAGAGAGAGACCCTGTCAAACATCAGATACCTGATTCGAGCCGCGGTGGGGCAGGCACAAATTATATGCTCTGCTGCTTCTGTTTCATCATCTTCCAGACAAAGACGGCAAGTCGGATCTTCCGACAGTCCAAGTTTTAACATATGAAGATTCAGATGACAGTGGCCTGTTAAAAGGCCTGTTAGACAACGTAGGTCATGCCAGCTATAGTCTAAAATTTCTTTGGAGACATTCTTCTAAGGAAGGCTTCTAAGGAAAGCCTTTAAATGAACCAATCCTGGTACATTATACCAGAAGTCTTGAGCTCTTCCTGCTCTCCAGGTATTTAGTGTTTGTTTGGCAAAACTTATTGAGATGCCAATTGTAGGTTCTGGTCCGATAGAAACACGTGCAAGAGAGTCTGCCTTCTCGTTTCCTTCCATGCCAGAATGGCCAGGGATACCGACCAGCAACACTTTATTGAGTTTTCCTATTGGGGAGAATCTTTTTTGGCTGTCTAAAACCAATTTCGACGTTACACGGTGAGATCTACGTACTTTCAAAGCCGCTTGGCTGTTCGAAATTTTTTTTATTGTTCTATGTATGAGATTGTCTTGCTCCACTCTCTCCACACACGAAACAATGGCGTAAATTTCCGCGTGAAATACGGTTGCATAGGATCCTAGTGAGGTTGAAATTTCTCTCCTAGGTCTGCGCCCGTATACACCTGCACCAGAGCCTGAGGGTGTTTTTGAGCACGTTGGTAAAGTTTTTGTATTGATTTTTCTTTTTTAGGTTTTTCTCCGCCTATAAGTGGGCCCTCGCTCCTCCGCCTATAAGTGGGCACCCGCTCGATATATCCCGAGCCTCGTACAAGTTAAAACTGTCACTGATTTCCTTTTATTCCGGTGTTTCATGGAAACCACAGTAATTTGTTCTCGCCTAATTTATTGAGTTTTCCTAGATATTACCATACCAACACAATAACACTGCTTTAATGACTGCTTGACCATCAGACATGATGATAATCCGTTTTCTTCTGTATCCTTTATCAATATTGAGCTGTTCCTGGCCAGTACACTCCTATCTCAGTCTCTTGCATTGCTTTTAAGTCGTCTGTATATGTAATGGTGTTGGGGTCCCATTCCGTTTCGTTAATTAAGCGAGGAGGTTTTGGCTCTCACTCTTTATACTTGATTCAATCAGATTGTACATTTTGTAAACGACCTTTACGGAATTATGCCTATTTTTTGCTTTTTCTTCAAATTAAACCGAGGAACTCTTAAACTTTCGTTAAACTTGTTTAATCTGTTTTAATTTTCTTCTGTTTAAATTGCCTTGTTTAAATAATAATTTTCGAGGTCTCTTTCAATTAATTTCTGATGAGTTTGAATTTTATATGGCTGTACAGTCGGCGCTTGAATAAAATTCTATGAATTTTTATCTTATGTTCGAGTATGGACAGCCGGATTAATCCTGTAGCATATTCTGCGTCAAGAGGCTCCTGGTTTGCTTTAGACTATTCTGGATTTAATATGAGCAAACTATTAAGCAAATCATGCTCTTTATTCATCAAAGTGAGAGAATTAAGACGTCATTGGCTCCTTTTTAATGCATTTTAATGTTGAAAAAGAACGTTTGCAGTTAGTGAATGCGCAAGGCAATATCTACGTTTAGGAAACAGGATTCTACAGAACTCTACCGGCTCCTGTTTCTTGCGTTCATTAACAGTAGCCACATATGTTTTAAGCAGCTTAGCGGACTGTACTAATTTGTATTTGTCGCATAGGATGTTCTCCAAATCATTTGCGTAAGGACTGTCCATACTTTTTTCCAAAATCTTTTCTGTCGTAGGATATTTTAGTTGTCAAAATTCTCCAAAAACACTAGTAATGATCTGCTTTCACACGTTTAGTCAAAGGAAACAGTACGTTATTAATAATGACAATAAACACCTGATTTTCAAATTGAGAATAGACTTAAGAATGTATCAAATTTGTTATTTACCTAATCAATATCCTATCTGAAAGAAATATTTTACTTCACGATCATCACAGAATTTGCCAATTCTGTAATGAAATTTGAATATAAAATGCTGGGATTCGCTATCTTTAGATTAAAGAAATATTCTGCAACATCTCTGCCCCAATGTAATTTGAATGTATTTACATTCTCTCTTGAGATATGATAATATTCTCACTCTGGTTAGCAATAATAACATTAGCCTTGACGCAGTTGATTGTCATCGTTGTGAGAAACTTTTAGTAAGTGTCAAAAATATTGCTGTCACGTTTCTATTTGATAATATTATGTAGTTATTTTCCTAACAAGTGTTAAAAGTGATACTTTCCCGCACGCGACTGCAGTTGACCCGAACGACGCGGAGCGGAGTTCGGGCAAGCGGTCAAGGGCGGAAAAGACACTTTACGCATGAGTTTGGAATATTATTTTTTCTACGACCGTACATACAAAAAAGTATACCAACCCATTTTTCAAAAGTTATTTTATTTCAACATACATATACAAAACTTTAACCAAAAACTATTAAATATAATTATACTATTATTATTATAAATATTATTATTAAGAACATAATTTGTTGCATTCTACAAATTACTTAAAATTGCCGGTTCAGTTGAGTTATTTGGGTGTTAACAATAGTTATAACTTCCGGAGTAAAAAACTATCTAATAAGGTCAAAAATACCATAATTTTACTTTCCTGCACTAGTTCGGGAAAATGACACTTTCAAAACTAAAATGCGTGCGGGAAAGTAGGTTAAAACGCACGGTCGTAGAAAAAATAATTTCACATTTTCCGGAAATAGCATTTTTTATGCATTACTGCATATATAACTGTATTCTGGTGGATTAGGAATTGCAAATAGGTAAGACTTTTTATGTTTACTTTCTTAACGGATATAAGTCCAAAAATACCACACCTCGTTTAAATTAAGCAACTTACTCGATGTCATAAATTGTTTTTAAAAAGTAGTTGACAAAAAATTTAAACAAAAATTTACAATGCATCCGTTACTTATACTCGCAAATTTTTTCCAATCGCTTTACCGGCGTGAATGAAATATTATTGAGAAGGTCCTTGAACGTATACTTGATAAATATTTTAAATCGATCACTTAATTATTCAAAAAACTCCTTACATTTTCAAGTTAAGTCAAGTTTGTTAAACTTTGAACGATTACAGTTGGACAACCAAAAAAAAATCCAAAGGACCGCTTGTTGACCGTCAAAAGCACCGACAAACGGTCTTAATAAATTATTTTTTGGTGATCGTAATAAACTATACTGCCATGTAAAATATAATTAAAATTCTGAAGACGTAACTTAAAATTTTGCATGCAAAAAAGAAGATTTTTGATTTTGCTACATCACTGGTCGAGACTGGTTCTGAAAGTCGAAATTTGACATTTTCCAAACAGTTTCTGTAGCTTAATAACTTTTGACTTCGCATTTAAAAGAGTTACCTATTTGATGGTTTCTGTTAGTGGCAACACTCTCTTTTATGCTTAAATCAAAATTGGATTACGGATTAAGATTAATCACTGCAAACGCAGCTCTTATTGTCTATCATCTGCATCGTACAGCAGCCAAACACAGTGACACGTAATAGGTTCCGCCGATTCATCTACTGAGTAGATATGTCTTCAACAGCCCTATTCTGTTCTCCTTTCTATTCACATTTTGCCAGGGGCCCTACTCTCGATAAGTGAACTTCTGATGCGTATGCGCATTGCGAGAGATTCGTATATTTGGTAGTCTTGACTCGTGAACATTGATGCGTATACGTTTTCAAAACGAGTGTTTACAGCGAGTGCTTTGTATCGTTCGTTTTATACTTTGGTTGACGTCTATTGATAATATTATATTTGTAGTCAACTTCGAAGAAAAGTATTTTTAATCTGTATCTGTATCTGTAATAATTTGAGGGGTGGGTGACCCCCACAGCACTTAGGCCACAATTGGCCCATTGTGCATCCTTCTGAGGTTCAGACTTCCTTCTTGCTCGTCATCCAGCCTACTTGTTTGAAGTAGGCGATAACGTCGCCGGAAGTAAGCTCCCTCATGCTGGGCTTGTGTTAGCCTGTACTCGCCGAATACAGAAAACCTAACTTAAGAGAGTGTCGGACATTCACAAAGAATGTGTTCGACAGTCTCATCTTCCTGTTCACATCCCCTACAGAGTGAAGTGTCAGACAGACCCAGTCTGTAGAGGTGTTTTCGTAGGTGGCAGTGACCGGTCAGAATACCCGTGGTTGTCCGAAGGGTCTGTCTGTTCATAGTCACGTATTTTTTGGCTACTTTGCCGTCCGGATACTGCAGCAGTTCCTTGGCAAGCCTGCAACCTTCTGCATCGTCCCATCTACCCTTAAACTTATCAAGGGAGTGTTCCTTTATTAGGTCAATTATAGCCGACGCCGACAGACCAATAAAAGTGCCAGGTCCCAAGAGTTTTTGGGAGGCTGCTTCACTGGCTAGTGAGTCGGCAATCTGGTTACCTTTCGATTTACTGTGACCTTTGATCCAGCCTAGAGTGACTTCGTTGTTGCTACAGGCTTCGATCAGGGACAGGTGACACACCAGTACTAGGCCTGATGTGATACGTAGTCTGTTCAGGGCTAGTAGTGCTTGTCTACTATCCGTAAGGATGTGAATTTTATTACATGTGGTGTTTCTTTTGGTAATCTCTTTTGCAGCGATGTAGATAGAAGTGAGCTCTGTTTGAGCAACGCTGACATTACAGCCCATCGCCCTTTTGTTGTTTAGATTCAGAGATCTGGAGTAAATTCCACATCCTGAGCCCATATTGGTTTTAGAGCCATCCGTGAAGATGCGGAGTGCGCCTTCTTCTGATGTGTCTTGTGTGCTATATTTAATGATTACCTTGTAGGGCCTGTGAAAGGCATATTGTGGTGAGATTGCGTCCGTATTTGTCTGCAGCAGTGGGACCTTATTTAGTGCCTCACGCCATAGGTTACGTCTCAATCTACCAGATCCTACGTCAGGTTGTATACCGGTAGAGCGTAAGCGTGTCATGGTCGTCAAAATAACCTCCTCGATGTGAATCTCAAGGGGAGTAAGACCAAGGATCACCTCCATCGCTCTGTTGTATTGAGGCATGCTGTTCTCTGAATTTGATCCAGTTTACGGACGACTGTCAGCTGGTTTGCTTTAATTCCCCAGGCAATCGCGCCGTACGTTAGCATAGGTCTGATGAATCAGTGCCTAGGGCGGCCAGATACGAAGGGCGGCAATCGTGCCAAAAAAACTCAGTGATCCGCCACTGCTGATGATGGCAGTGTAGATCCAGGCAGTAACCCTGGGTGACATTCCCCAAGTACGGCCGATGGTTCTGCGACACTGTTCATTAGAAATATATGCTGTTTTTACTCTGTTTTCTAGATGGGAGTTCCATGTTAACTTACTGTCAAATGTGACACCTAGATATTTCACCTCTGATGAGAACTTAAGTTCGGTATTTAGGAGCTTTGGCTCAAAAATATTTTTAAAAAATGGAAGACGAAGAAGTACGGTTAAAGTTGATTGATGCAATGGAAGATGCTCCAGTTTGGAGTATATTCTAAAGACTAACGATATTCTTAATAGCTATTCAATTTGTTGAAGCTGTTGGTGTTACGGTTCTTTGAAAGTATTAAACTTATTTCTGTCCATTTCTTTACAGCATCTTTGAATGTAAAGTTACTTGAAAATTTACCAGACTGAAGATTCGAGTTTGGTTCAGATAATCGATAAGGTAATTTTTCTGGCAGTCATTTGACTTTTTTTATCTAGATGAGACATCATACATAAAATTAAGTTTTCCTCAATTTCCTGTAAACCCACAAATGTGGATAATCTTTCCCTTTGCCAGTGGTCAGTTTTTAATTTAAGTTCACAAAACTTTGATTTACTAACCAATTTCTGTAATTAGTGAGATTTTGCAGTGATGCCGGATGTTATGATCGCACATTATCAAGCGTATACTTTCCAAAATACGAATGGTCGTCAAGAATACCAGTTCAAAAAAGTACTCGCACATGAACCATTCGTTTTGAAGCGTATACGTCAAAAAGCTCACTTGTCGGGAATACGGCCCCAGGCTTCTATACAAATTTTGTTGTTTGTCAGAATTAAAATGAAAAATAATTTTTTGGGAATGGAATGACAGTTGTGATCCAGTCTGCCAAGCGAAGCCGAGGCGATCGCTAGTCTTTGATAAATATAAAGATGCTTCTTTCTAAATGTATTAACGATCAACAATTTATCTCATGGAAATCGAGCGAGTTACGGAAATAAAGATTTAAAAAATATGATCGTAATTTACATTTTAAACCGTGTAGTTGGTGGTCTGTTACTACAAGAAACGTCTTGTACCGTAACTTGATCAGTTCAGCATTTCCTAGTAAACATTTTCTTACAAGATGAAAAATATCTTGTAGGATGTAAATATCGGATGAATCTTAATATAAGAAAATCGTATCGAAATCAGGTTTGATAATGCTTGTCGAATGTACCGTTAAAACCTATTATAGGAAAAAAATTATCGCAAATTAATGTGTGGGAATGGAGTACGGTGTCGTTCGAACTTTTACAGATCCGGAATGATGTACGGTATATAATTTGGAGAAGTTGTTCGATAATTTTGTTTGGCTGCCAAATTACAATTTATTTCTGTATTTTTCACTCGTTAATAATACATAATAGGTAAATGTGCTACTGCTATACTCTTTCTAAAGTCAATGTTAATGAAGGAGAGATGCTAAATGCTGCCAAATGGCGTTTCAAATGGTCTCAAAAATGCCAATACTAATGAATTATATTCATAAATACTTATTGGCCGTTCTAAAATATTTCTCCAGGTAATGTTGTAAATCATTTTAACGAAACAGCAGACTGCTTATGTAACTAACCGAATTAGTTGGTACAAATTCAAAATACTGTAATTCGGTTACTTTAGTTATTTTAATGAAATAAAAACAAGCCTTCTTGAAATATAATACCTACTTCTCTACGTGTTTAAGCAAAGCACAAGTCAATGCGCCACTGGTGGTACATTTGGTACAAATGCAAAATACTGTAATTCGGTTAATTTAGTTATTTTAATGAAATAAAAACAAACCTTGTTGAAATTAGTATATTATATTATAAGGATTAAAAGTGCATATTTTTTTACGAGCAATATTTGCAGTTGCGAGGCGGAGCGCAGCGCAGCCGAGCGAATGCAAAATTTCGAGTAAAAATAGGCACTTTTAGTCCGTATGATATATACTATTTTTTCTCCAACCAAGTCAAAATTAAAATAAATTTAGTTTTATTCAAAAATCGTTAATAATTTGGTAATAAATTTGAACACCTATTAATTATAACAGCGATAGCTAGTAGGTAGTCATGGATAGTCATGGTATAGTCATGGTATAGTCATGGTATAGTCATGGTATGGTCATGGTATTGTTGGTGAATATTAATTGTCAAGTAGACGTCAGTAGACGTACTAATCATATAATTTTTGTAGTAGTTTTTAAGCTGCTTTCAAAATGAATCCCGAACACGATGAAAATATACCTGCGGATATATTGGAAAGTGCCGAAGCAGTATATCTAAATCTTTTGCCACCCAAATCTCGCCAAGTTTATGAACTTGCATATCAGCGAAAAAATGTGCAAAACTATGCGGAGAATGTTCTTATGGTGTATTTCTCAAATTTAACGAAGACCATCAAGCCATCCACTCTTTGATCACAGTTTTCAATGTTGCGATCCACACTGGATATCAAAAATGGTGTGGATATTAGTAAATATTCAAAATTACAAGCATTGTTAAAAAAGCAAAGTGATGGATATATACCTAAAAAGTCAAGGGTTTTTACAACGGAGGAAGTGGATCGGTTCCTGGATATAGCACCTGATAATGTATATTTGATGATAAAGGTTGTTCTAGTATTAGGAATTGGAGGTGCTATGCGTTGTGATGAACTAGTTCATTTGAAAATTGATGAAATTGAAGATATGGACTCAGTCCTGGTCGTAAAAATTTTGCAGACAAAAAAACAAGAAACCTCGTTTGTTTACCATTATAGGCGATAATTGTTTGCGTTTATTTCGAAAATATGTTGCACTACGGCAATCAAATATACAGGAACGTCGTTTATTTTTGAAGTATGTTAATGGGAAGTGTCAAAGAATGGTTGTTATTCACAAAATTAGTGCCGTGCCACAAGAAATTGCATTATTTTTGAAGTTAGAAAATTGGAAGGAGTATACTGGACATTCGCTAAGAAGAACATCTGCTACACTTGATGGTGGCGGTGACCTCACTTGTCTTAAAAAACATGGAGGCTGGAAATCGAGTACGGTAGCATAAGGATATATTGAAGAATCACGTATCAACAAAGAGAATACTGCCAGAAAAATATTGCAGCCTGACAAAGAAGGTACAAGTACCTGTTCAGCTACGGAGAATATTTTGAGTTGTTCTAACATTAATGCAAATCTTTTGAATTGTTCGAAAATTGTTAGTGATAATTTCAGTGGTGCTTTGAATTTTGGCAATAATTGTTCCAATTGTACATTCAACATCACTATAAATAACAAATAAATACCTATATATAGTTGACCAATTACTTTGTTTTACTAAGTTTGTAAGAGACAATGTTTTTTTCCTCAAATTTCAATTAGAGAGCTCAAATGCAATTACTTTTAGTCCTAGGATTAAAAGTAGCGTTTTTAATCCTAGGATTAAAAGTGTTGCTAAGCAACGAGCAAATTTTTGAACGGTAAGGGAATTGATGGCTTTTGCACCTGAAAATAGTACAAAAATGTCAACATTTTTCATGGTTGGAGAAAAAAAATATTTCTTTACACGTATAAATACAATACAAACCATGGCGCCACTGGCGGATACAACCAGGGACGTATATAAGGGGGGAAGGTTTTGGGGGTTCAAACCCATAGAAAATACAATAAAGGTACAATAGTTTTTATTAGCATACCGCCGCAATATGAGTATTCATCGGGATGTGGCAATAGAAATAGATTCCTCAACAATTGTGAATAATTTAGCTGAAGAGGTTAAATTTACTTTTGTGAGATTGATTTTCTGTTTTAATAAAAGCTTTAATTTTCAATCATCTATCACTAGGTGCTCCCAAATTAATATACAGGTAACATCTCGGCAGGTATGGGAATGCGGCGAAGAACTTAGAAGACTGGCGACTCGGAACAGTGTAACACTGGATGAGTCCCAGGTCATAAAGGAATCGCTGGCAATAAAGAAGCTGACGAACTTGCAAGAGCAGGATCGTCAACACTGATGAACAGATCCGAACCATCTGTGGGCATCCACAGATGCTCCACTAGGTCATGGTTAAAATTGTGGGTAAACGAACAATTCATAAAACTCTGGGAGAATACGCCCAGGCAAACACATGGGAAGAAATTTATAAAAGAACCATCAGAAAAAGTAGCAAAAGAACTGCTCTCAATGAGCAGGAACAAACTACGCACCATAACGGGGCTTCTTACAGGACACTTTCCCACAAAATAGCACCTGAACAGAATAGGGCTGTATAACGGAGACCTCACATGCAGGAGATGCAAAAAGGACACAGAAACAGCTCTGGCACATATTATACAACTTTGAGACGCTGGACAACAGGAGGCAAAAGCTAAATGGAAGACCCCAAATGACTCCAGAAGACTTCTACAACCCACCAGTAAAGAACCTGTATGAGCTAATACAGGGAACGGATTGGCTGAATAGGCTGTAGTCAGAATGTTAGGAGAATCCACAATAATCACAAGAGACTGAGGTGGTACCGGCGAAGGAATGGCTCCTTTAAAAAATATATACATGGTTATAACCATTTCAGCAGAAGGGGGCAAAACGAAAAACCATGTTTAAAAATACTTTTAGATGTAGCCAAGTCAAACAAATAATTTCAAAAAAAACTTAACATTATTTCTTGCTTTAGGTCGTGGCACTCGGAAATTTTTGCCTTAGGCGGCACCTTCAATAAAGCTTTCCTCTTCTAAACCTATCAGATGAAAAAAACCAAAACCCTCCCCATGTAAAAGCTATAGCTACGTGACTGGATACAACTAATGCTGTAAATCATTTTAACGATACAGTAGACTTTTTATATAACTAACCGACTTGATTGTTACAAATGCAAAATACTGTAATTCGGTTATTTTGTTATTTTAATAAAATAAAAACAAACCTTGTTGAAATGAAATACTTATCTCTACGTTTCAATAAAATACAAGCCATGGCGCCTCTGCGGCGGTAAATCATTTCATCCACACAGTAGACTGCTAATAAAACATACTGACTTAGTTGATACAAATCCAAAATACAGTAATTTGATAATTTTAGTTAGGGTAACAGTAGGTTAGGGTTAGGTTTGTGGTGAGTAGGTCTATAAGGCCCTCCACTGCAACTGACAAAAGTTTATTGTGGCTCACACCTATTCAGATTTCACCAAACGAATTCAGCTTCTTAACAAAGCCGATTTTAATTTATTTGGTGAATAATATTTCAGGTCCGTGGGTGAGAGAGATACCCTGCCAAACATCAGATACCTGATTCGAGCCGCGGCGGGGCAGGCACAAATTATATGTTCTGCTGTTTCATCATCTTCCAGACAAAGACGGCAAGTCGGATCTTCCAACAGTCCAATTTTTGGCATATGATGATTCAGATGACAGTGGCCTGTTAAAAGGCCTGTTTGACAACATAGGCCATGCCTGCTATAGTCTAACATTTGTTTGGAGACATCTTCCAAGGATGTATGAAAGCCTTTGAATGAACCAATCCTGGTAATTATGCCAGAAGTCCAAAGCTCTTCTTGCTGTCCAGGTATTTAGTGTTTGTTTGGCAAAACTTATTGCGATGCCAATTGTAGGTTCTGGTCCGATAGAAACACGTGCAGCTCCCTACCTTGTAAGAGAGTCTGCCTTCTCGTTTCCTTCCATGCCAGAATGGCCAGGGATCCAAACTAGCAATATTTTATTGAGTTCTCCTATTGAGGAGAGTCTTTTTGGCAGTCTAAAACCAATTTCGACATTACACGGTGAGAGCTAAGTGCTTTCAAAGCCGCTTGGCTGTTCGTAAAGACAGTATCTTTGAGTTTTGAACAAGTATATCAATTTTTCAACAATGCAATTTTTGTTTCAGAACAACATTACGTCGCCGCTGATTCGAATAGTTCCACAACCACCAAATCGTTCGTTCCTTGCAAAGTTTGTGGAGATAAAGCATCGGGCTACCATTACGGAGTGACTTCTTGTGAAGGATGTAAGGTAAGATATTTCGTAAAGTTATATATCAAAACCTTCCGGGCCACACTGCTTAAACGAATTTTTAGAGAAACTTATGTATTTAGAAGATTATCCGGAATATATTCAATTCGTCACACTTTTTGCAAGAAAAAATCCTGAAAAAAATGCAATAAGCAAAGAAGCGAGGAGAATTATGAAGAAAGATGAATTTTTTACACTTGTATTTTTGGTACGACGTGTATTTCACTACTGTAACGGCCTGAGTCAGAAAGGAATAGAACAGGGAAGGACGGCTAGTGATTGATTACTTTTAATCTCACTACCCGTAAAACTTTTTAGAACATTACATTTTTTGACGCCAACAAGGTGGAATGGTCACCGCCTGTTTGACTGGCACAGCGGATAAAACACATAAACAGTTTTTTGTGATGTGTCCTAAGCTCTTGTAGGGTAGAACTGTACATTTATAAAAAAGTTTGAGTGGGATGCTTATTTAAAGCAGAAATAGGGTTGTAGGGGTCAATAATTAAATAAATAGAGTAGACGAGGTTGTAGTCTGAATTAATTGTACTGAGTATCAGATACTCCGAAACATAAAGGTATTGTAGAAAATGAAGGGGGATACACCATAGGATCTGAAGCTTCATCATTCACTGGTTCTGAATCAGTATTTGGAACATCAAAAACTGCAGCAAGTGGTTGTACATCTAGGTGGATTCAATCAAGACATTCTAAAGCAGGAACCCAGGAAACTTCTGGTGAAAAAACCCTTGGAGTAGCTGACTAATGACAGGAGGAAACAGTCTCACACATTAGGTTTGTTCTAGCCTATGATAAACACCGTTCGGGAACCGTTTTGGAATCGCTAGGAACTAATAGGGGCTGGAACGGTTTTAGGCGTACTTTATTATCGTTTAGCAAGAAAAGTGGGTACGTTCGAAATAAAAAATCAAAAGATATTCTCATTTGTTGGTGTAAGAGAAACTCCCTCATCTTCACTGGATTATTCCAATGAAAAATCGCTATCTCCTTCATCAATAGGTATTTACTGAGTCACAAATATTTAAGTTAAGCTCATATTAATTTTTTAGGGGGGTTATTACCGTTGATTGGTGTCATCAATCACCGTTATTACTTTTTTTATACCGTTTTATCTCTTCAATAATTTGGTTAATACTTAATTTTTGATTTCCGATCACAATAGTTGAGTTTCGAGCAAACACTTTATTTGCGTCAATCTATAAAGCAACAATCTTTGAAAACAACTGACAAAATACTTACTAACAGCGCATGCCAGTCCTCACAGTTCCTTCTTTCGATCGAGTATTGAAACTACCGTTCCGTTGCGGCTCTAGAACGATCACAAAATGTTTGGAACGAAAATAGAGGCGTAATATTACGGTCACGAATGGGGTCAGGTAATCTGGTCCCCGCTACCTACGTTAATACTCTGGTACTCTGGCCCTAAATTAATCCGACCAGTAATTTCGCCCCCGTAATGAAAATACAATTAAATGTTGTTCTTAGAATTGAGGTACTTGATGAAAATAACCACCAATCGAATTATCAGATTTGTAATCATTTATCGAAGTGAATTTGAGCTGAAAGTGTTAAAAAATAGCATTATGGAAGTAGAAATTATTGAAAGTATTTGTGGCAAAAATTTACTTGTAATCAATAACTACAAGTATAGTTTACATAAAAAATGGAAAACTACAGACGAAACTTGTTGGAAATGTACCAACAGAAAGTGCAAAGCATGTGTTTATACACTCGGTGAATGTAGTGCAATTTGTGTAACCAAATCTTCGTCGGAACACTGCCATCCTGCAGATATTTCTACCTTGAATAGGCAAATAGTTTCTGCTTCCTGTAAAAGAAAAGCTGTTGAAGATGTTTCCGAAAAACCACCAAAAATTATTCGCTCAGCATTGAAGGAAAATCTACCAGCAACTTTGACAACTCAAGATGTCGAGTACATAAGAAAAAATATGTATAATAGTCGACGTAAGTTAATACCCGCTCTTCCCACGAATATTAACGAGGTACATCAAGTTTTGAATTCGATCAACGTAAAAACTTCTCAAGACGAACAATATCTTTTTATCAATTGCTTGCCCAGCAATATTATTGTTTTTACGTGCACAACAAATCTCGAAGCTCTGGAAAAATCAGAACGCATCTACGTTGACGGTACATTTGATTTCTGTAACAAATATTTTTGTCAAATGTTCACTATTCATGGTTTTTTAAGCGGACATACCACTGTTGGTTTGTCTTTTACCAAACAAGACATCCAAGACGAACAAAAAACTATTTCTAATGATTCTGGATAAGTGTTCCGAAATCAATATTATTTTAGCAATCAATCAAGTTGTGTGTGATTTTGAGATGGGTAGGTATTCATAAAGCGGTTCGAGAAGTGTTACCTTCCGCCGAAATAATTGGTTGCCGGTTCCATCTTGCCCAGGCATGGTTTCGAAAAATTAAATCAATTGGCCCACTTTCGGAATACAATGACGCGAACAGTGATATAGGCCGTTGGTTACGTTCAACTTTTGGTCTAACTTATTTGGATCCTGATGAAGTCGATGATTGCATTGCCTTCGAATTAAATGAAAACAGACCGGACGATACAAGGTTGGAAAAGTATTCAGATTATTTGATCGAAAACTATATTGATGACCAATCTCATTTTCCGCCGACAATGTGGGCCAAAAATTCAGCAGATCTAACTCGGACAACATAGAACTTTCAATGACTCTTTCTACAAACACATTAATAACATTTCTTGAAAAATTGTATGAATTTCAAATTGAAACTTATGTTAAATTGCAAAGTTTACATTTAAAACCTGAAGTTAGAGACGTTTGTGTTAGAAATCGCCAGAAATTTATTGAAAATATCATTGAGAGATACCAAAGCGGTGAGATAGACAGACCTCGTTTTCTAGCATGTGTATCATTCAAATGTATCAAATTTTGACATTTGCATCGTTTAATAACATTTATTAAATAGTAGTAAATGAAAAATGAAAAATTTTGTTTTATTTCTCTCTATTATTTGGATACTATAGTCTTTGCGTTATACTTGTCAAAGTACCTCTTAAGTACTTAGCGTACTTACACAACTTAGAGAAACTATATAGGTATATGTTTATTCTATAGGGACCAGATTACTTGTACGGAATATTATACCTGCCGGCCACGGGGACCAAATTACCTCCCAAAAATCTGTGAGTCATATTTGGGGACCAAATTACCAACTCCGTCTACAAGGAAATATTTCTCCAAGAAGAACCTAGTGAAAAGACAGTGAGCCTGATAAAAATTACTGATTTCTTCACATAAACGGTACAACCAAAAGCACAAAAAGCCAAAAGGCTAAGGTGCCGTTAATTCGAAACCTCTGACTAGTGGTACATAACTATAAGTTATGTTCCAACAAATATCAGAGACAGCTTTAAATGTTAAATTTTACAGAAAATGCATTGCTTTTATTTTCCCACCGACTCTCGTAGAATATAATGAGTAAAAGTGGTCCTCTCTGTATTTATTCATTACACAAAGTTGTTGGATGTTGATCAATTCCTTACCGAGAAGGAAATCATCTGACGACTTTGGGTACCGTTACTTTAGTGAAACGACGATAGTAGTGTCTTTTTTCAATAGCAAACCAGTTTTTAACATTTTTGAAATGTGCCTTTAAAGCGTTCATTCTTTATAGAACTAGAAGTTCTTGTTTTTACTTTTATTGGAATACCTTCAGTTCGTTACACGTATGTGTAGAAAAAAATTTATTATTGTAAACAAATTAATAAATGAACAATAATAAAGTTAAATGGGTTGTAAAATAATGGGTAATTTCAGCTCATTTGTTAGTAATTTCAGTCCATGTGCTACAGTGAACAGTTAAAATAAAAATTTTTAAAATTTTCAAAATCTTTTTAATGGATAATTTAATTATTCATTATGTTACTTTTCCTTTTGATAATGGTTATATTGACCTTTCATATAATAATTTCAGTGGCTAATTTTTGCCTTTTCAAGAACTTCAATGTTAAAGTTAGACATTGTCGTAATCAAATTTTAATAGCAAGTTTCCTACATCAACCCCTTTTAAATTGTCCTTTCGGACATTTTAAATGTAAATTTAAATATTAATGTTCACTAAACCCCCCCTCCCTTTTGGCATAGTCCATTAGGCCAACATTTTTAATTATCTTCAAATTAGTTTTTTTTAAATTTCCAATGTTCTTCCCTTTTCATTTCTTTTCTTTCCTTACCACTCAAATAAAATTTGAAATTTATTTGTTATGAATATGTATTAACATATTAAAAATTTTTTAACGTTTTTGACAACAACCTATTGTTCTTTGGATTATATGTTTCATACAGCCTGATGATGGTAATATTGTACCGAAACTAGTAGCATCATAAGTGTCCTTTAAGGGACTTAAATTAAATTTTCTGTGGTTTAGGCTTTGAGTTTTATTGAACCATTGGATTGCATTTGTTAGTACTTAAATGCATATTAAATTGTTTCAAAGTTTTTTTAGATGTACGATGCTAGTTTGATGACAGTTAATTTTTGGATTTCCCGCGCAATATGTTTAAATGCCACCAGCACCCATCAACTGTGATTGATCAATAGATAACTGTCAATGTTTTAGCAAGCTGCACTATCCGCTAATCCTGCCGATAGCTTGTTACAATCACATTTGCAAAAATGTTGTGCTTATTGTTTCAAAAAACTATTGTGTTTCGCGAACCGCACACGTGAAGTCCAAGTTCCGCTGTTTGACGACCGCTGATTTAGTGTATCTACTCTAACGGTTGAAATTTTTTTTATTCAAGGGGTTCTTCAGGAGGAGTATTCAGAAGCAAATAGAATATCGATGCCTGCGAGACGGCAAGTGCCTAGTAATACGTTTAAACAGAAATAGATGTCAGTATTGTCGATTTAAAAAATGTCTAGCTGTAGGGATGTCTAGAGACTGTAAGTAAATATACTTGTTTGATTTAATAACAACTTTTGAGTTAATATTTTGGAAATAGAAGATGAAAAAACTGATTGAAAGTAATAGCTGAGCTATATTTGGTGGTGGTAAACGTTCTTAATTTAAATGCCATACAGTATCTCACAATTTTTTTGTATGGAAATAGTTTTTGCCATGCAGCTATATTATAGTTTCTCTAACATTATTGAAGTGAAGTCCTCAGGTGGCTACAATTTTAAAAAGTGCAATCTTCACTCTCTTTATCAGTATTGCCTCTGCTGATTGGTCTCCGCTTGATGGTTGCAATGATGTCAATAGCGCAGTTGATATATTTTACCATATTTTAAATGACATTTTTGATAAAACAGTTCCATCAAAAATTATAACTAATAGGAGCTATCCTCTTTGGTTTGACAAACGTCTAATCAACCTTGTTTAAGCAAAATCTAACGCTTGGAAAAAATACCGCAAAAGTCGTTCTGACATTGATTATTTATCATTTAGTAATATTAGGTCAACTACTAAGGAAGAATCCAAGATAGCTTATAAAAATTTTACCGAAAATCTTGAATCTGACATTAAAAACAATACTAATCGGTTTTGGTCGTTTGTTAATTCCGCAAAGATTGGTTCCTCTATTCCTGCTCAAATGGTATATGAAAATTTTAAATATAATGGCCCACAGGAGGTGGTTGATGGATTCGCTTCATTTTTCTCCAATAATTTTACTCCGTCGGGCACCTGCTCTCATCAGGACAGTCATAATAACAGTCAGAATATTTTAAGTATCAGATAATTTTCTGAAAACGAAATTTTAGTGGCTGCTAAGAAACTTAAGCCCAAACAGACAAATGGACCCGATTTAATACCGGCCTTCTTAGTCAAGGACTGTGCGTATACTTTGTGCAAACCCCTCTATAGAATTTTTAATCTCATTCTATATCTTATGAAGTTTCCCGATTGTTGGAAGGTTTCTAGGATTTGTCCCATACTTAAAAAAGGCTTAAAGAATGACATAAGTAATTATCGTCCAGTAGCTATTTTAAACAATTTCGCCAAAGTGTCGTCCATAATCACCTTGCGTTTCATGTCAGTAATATCATCATACCTAAACAACATGGTTTCATATCTAGTAGGTCCACAGTTACGAATCTATTTTGCGTAACCCAATTCATTTGTGAAGTGCTGGAGAAGAAAAGTCAAGTTGATATTATCTACACTGACTTTTCTAATGGCCCCCATTCACTAACAGGTCGCCTGCAGGCCGTGAACTGACGTCCATGTCGACAGGTAACGGCAGATTGAGGCCACAATTTATTCAGTCCGATTTTAAGGTAAAATCTTCAGGCATCGGCCATACAGGTCGTGGCCTGAAGGCGATCTCAAATTTCTCTACACACTGTAGTTGTAGTTGATCCAGAGGTCGAAAGTGCTCTCCGAGAAAATGAATTCCTTAAGGAAACACAGAAAATTGGCTGCTTTATTAATACTTTTGTTATTAATGGAAAAACCAGTTAGACAGAGAAAACGATTTTGGGTAAAAGATTGGCTTCGGCAAAGAGAAAAATTGTCTCACTTAAGCCTTATTAAAAAACTGCGACAATCTAATACAGACGTTTTTAAAAAGTTATCTTCGTGTGGATGATAAGACTTTTAAAAAACTATTAAAACTCGTAGTTTCGCTCATGTTTATAATTATTAGTAAAATGACCAAGCCCCAAAATATGTTGATCTGCAGACCAAATTTTCAACTGCGCTAAAGTTCACGCCTTCGGGCCGAGACTGACGATGAATCGCCACACACAGTGAGGTTTCGTAGGACTGCTGGTCCCAACCTGTCGTCGGCCGGCGTGTGTATGGAGAAAATTGCCCTCAAGGCAAGCTACCTCAAGGCGACGGCCTGCAGGCGACCTGTTAGTGAATGGGTACCATAAAGCTTTTGACAAAATTGACCATGGCCTACTTTTACATAAACTTAATTTATTTGGTGTAGATGACATGTTAATTGCTATACTTAGTTCTTATCTTAATGATCGCACTCAATATGTTCAAACTTTAGGATACAAATCTCAACCTTTTCTTCAAACTTCAGGTGTCCCACAGGGCTCTATATTGGGTCCCTTACTATTCAACATTTTTATAAATGACATTACCGAAGATCTGGATGCTGACATTGATAAAGACATATATGCTGATGATATGAAACTATACTGTAAAATAAACTCCGTTAATGACTGCTTAAAACTTCAGAGAAACCTTAATTTGGTCAATAATTGGTGTATCAGAAACAAGCTTCCTATGAACCCAACTAAATGTAACGTAATGTCCTTTTGTCGGAAAGAAACAACTATCCAATTTGATTACACCTTGTGCAACATTGTCCTCGACAGACCAGATGTCCTGAAAGATCTGGGTGTTTATTTTGATCAAAGGTTATCTTTTGTTCCTCACATACAAAAAACGATCTCTGCAGCATATCGGTCGCTGGGTTTCATAGTTAGAAATGCGGAATGTTTCAAAAATATTAACACATTGAATATTTTGTTCTCGGCATTTGTAAGATCGCAACTGGAATTATAATATTCATGTTTCCGCTTTGGAACGAGTACAAAGAAGATACTTTAAGTCGGCTTCTTATATATCTTGGACGGTCTTTATCCTGTTAGAGGCACACCTCAAGATCACTTTTATTCTCGTTTGCATTCAGTTATGTTTTTATATAAAATTGTTAATTATATTTTTAAATGTGATATTATTGTATCGCTAATAAAATTTCAGAGCTCCTAGAACAAATTCTAGAACCAATAGCCTTTTCTATGAATTACCACAAAGGACAAACGCTTACAAATTTTCACAATTAAACCAACTCATTGAATACTCCTCGATTGAGTCAAACATAGATATTTTCTGCACAAATAATAGACAAATAAAACGAATCTTTCTCCGGGGTAATTCATAGGAAAGATTTCACTTCGCATATAATGTTTGTCTCTTTTTGTGAGTGCCTCGCTGTATATGAGTGCTTACTTTTTTTCCCTAATACTGCATTGTATTATTTTTTTTTCTCACCTGTCATTATTATCCTGTGTTTGTCCTTATCCTGTCCTGACAACCGATGCTGTAAATAAACAAAAAAGATCGATCGCGCAAAAAATTAATTTAAGATTAAGATTGAATTTAAACTAAGAATAGTCAGCTGTTCATGCAACATAAATTAAGAAATTAATAAATCAAACCGACATGCGCAGTATTTTCAATCATTTGTCAAATCTTCCAATAGTAGTCGAGATGTCAGATAGCTGAAGATAAATATTAAAAGTAAACCAACTTGTTTACGAAAAATATTGTTATAAACTATGAAAATATCTTCAAATATGTAATACAAGTTCATATTAACAATAACTTTACACAAATTACCAGTAGTTAACTTATGGTCACGTCTTGACACATGCGTTGTGTTGAATTCATGGAAGAAATTAATTTTTTAGTTGATAGTTGGCCATCTTTTTTAGTTTTAATTTAAATATTGATTTTTCAGTTTTTTGCATAAACATCTACATTACATTTAATGGTTTTATATTCTGTTTTATTTTTAAATTAATTCTAGCTTTATTTTCTTCTTGCATGAATCAACCTTAATTTCTTCAGCCAGTTCATACTCAAGGGCTATTGCTGTAAAGCCTTTTTTTTTATTTGGATAAACTCCTTTTTCTACTTGCAATTCAGTTAATATGTCACCTAGGGGAAGGAACTGCTTGCGCATCCTATGTCAGTGCGATTTCAAATTCAAAATCAGACAATCGACAACGCATCCAGACACTTTGAAAATTATCGTATGAAAAAATTAAAATTGCAATAGCTATAAAACTAACCGTAGCTTTGCGTCTGCTCTTCGCGCATATAAAGGGCATACGAAGAGCTTCTTTTGTACCAAATTGCTCTTGCAATTGAAAAATGACGGAGATATGAATTTTCAAAAAAACGACTAATTTTTCGGTTTTTCCTGATTTTCTTGGTTCCTAATTATCCGATTGACTTGCTCGACCCCTCATTTTGTTCGTATTTTAATTATCTACAATTCAAATTGCTTCCGTACGTTCTACGTTCCACGCTATATGACAAAACAAAAAAACTAAGGTTTTTTTCGTTTCATATGTTTATAACAAATAGGTATTTGAATTTTGAATCAAATCATGCTATAAGCGTTAAAAAAGGGGTAGTAAAATCTTTATACGATAGGGCCAGAATCATTTGTTCTAATGATAATCATTTCACAAAGGAGAAAACTCTACTGAACAATGTTTTAAATGCCAATAATTACCCGGCAGAATTTGTAAATAAAGAAATTAAGAATATAGAGAAGGGCTCATTGTTAATACCCCATAATAATAACAATAATATTAATAATTCAGCTAACATAATTTTTAAAAACTTGACAACACCGTATGTTAGGGGTTTATCAGAAAAAATTAAGAAAATTGGTAATCAATTCAATATTCGAACTAGCTTCAAATCTAACTATACGTTGAGATCTATACTAACAAAAACAAAACCAAAAAATGAAGAATAATCTTCGAAAAATTGCATATATCAGATATCTTGTGAATGCGACAAATTCTATTTAGGTGAAACATCTAGACCATAAATAAATAAATATTAAAAAAGGCAATAAAATATTATATATGAAAAATGATAAGAAATATAAAAATGAAAAAATATTTAAAAAGCATTAAAAAAATGATGAGAAATATAAAAAAAGGAAAAGCAATAATATATAAAAAAGCAATAAAAAATAAAACACACATATTAAATTCTTAATTGATTTGAAAAAATGGGGTTGGTTGTTTCCAAAGCCAAAAAAAAAATAATAAGAAGAAAAATAGTCCAGTTAATTTGATTAAAATGTCAAAAAATTGACCATACAATGTCGTAAAGTGGGAAAAATGAAACATTAATTAATTAGCAATACGTATTTTCATAAAAAACAAAAAAAATATTAAAGTTTAACAACAATACAATAATCAAGAAATTAAATCTAGTAGGTGAGTAATGGATATCGATCGTAAGACGATAGTAAACTAGACTTGATTAACTAGTAATAAAATAATAATAATAATACGTTGAGATCTATACTAACAATCTTCAGAAAAATTGCATGTCAGATATCTTGTGAATGCGACAAATTCTTTTTAGGTGAAACATCTAGACTATTGAAAGTACGAATAAGTGAACATAAAAAATATATCAAAGATAGGGAGTTCTTTAAGTCAGGTATTTGTAAACATGCTTGGGAAGAGGGGCATAAAATTCAATGGGATTCGATAAAAATAATATTGAAAGAGCCCAATAATAAAAGACGAAAAATAAAAGAGAGCTTTAATACAACTAAATGTGTAGCCGAATGTAGTGAAATTTAGTTACCAATGTTAGAAAGAGAAATTTCCGCGTTATCAGGATAGCATCATAAGTTTTTATCCAGGTTTTCTTATGATTTATCATTGGAATAGTTGTTAATCGATACACACTTCAATACACAAAATCACCAAACTGAGTCATACATATTCTGAAAACAAAAATAATCATATACACAAAAGAGTAACAACAAACGCGTTTTATTAACAACATTTCCAAAACAATCTAAAAAAAGCGCTATCCCAATAAAAAACATTCCTGGAACGTGCACTTCACTGGATTCCATTTCTAGTAGACTATCATATCTTTGGAATGTCATAAAATAAAATATTTATTTCACATTTTACCAGAGATTTGATCTACTATGAATGGACCTTAATAAAATTTGACAACAAAGTTTTGAGTCTTAAATTTCAAAATATTATTGTTTGTCTAGTTGTCATATTTTTTTCGTTGTGTCAGATAGGGACCAAAAATTATTTTATCATCATTTAATCTTGACAAAGGTAGCTGGAACGCTACCGAAACGTCGAAATAAAAAAATAAAAAACATTATTGTGGTTTTCATTCCCAAAAATAATAAATAATGCCACAAGGAACTTACAGAAGATATTTAGATATAACAAATGACTGAGCATTTGCGTGTCCAAAACATATCAAAATGATGCTATACGCAATGTCTTTTATGTGATGGCATCATCCGTTTTCCACTAGGATTTTGGCATAAAACATTTACCTATTGCTTGGCATATTCTTGTGCTAGGCGATGAGAAGTCACCAGCAAGAAATTACATGAAATATTCAGTCCAGAGACTGATTGGCTCCTTAAAAAGAGACGGGCTGGAGAATGCATGTAATCTAGGTTCAGAGGACCACAAACACAATAAATAGGAAAAGGTGGTAGTGGAATATGCCGATTAGCCACTTCATACAATCTAATTTAGAGCAAAATCAAGGTTCGATATGAATTTTAAAATTTCGATTTATTCATATTATACCTGATAAAAAAGTGATTTTGATCTTGCTAACATTAAAGGTTATTTTTAAGTGGGCATTTATTATGATTGTGAGCAGTTTCTTCGAATTTGAAATATTTCAACATTTAAAATACTTAAAGTTCCACATATTAATTTTTCATAAGTAGATATCCAAATGAATCTTGTTTTATGCTCTACTCCAGGGGTCGGCAACCGGCGGCCCGTGGATAGTCCACGGGCGACCCGCAAGCCTGAGCCTTCTGGATCTACTGTGCCATTGATTTTTCACTGTATTGTCCATCAAGAGGCATTGTGCTCCAAGGTTATATCCTGGAAAGAAATAATGGACACCTACTGTAACATCCACTGTTAATTTTTTAAGAAGAAATGGGCTCACACGCCGTCAGTTCCAAAAGTTTTTGGAAGATCTGGAAGCTGAACATGGTGACGTGGTTTACTACTGTGAAGTAAGGTGGCTCAGTCGAGGTGCTTTGAGGAAATAAATTGGCAACTTCATGGAGATAAAAGGAAAGCCAGTGGAAGAGCTTACTAACAAACAGTGGATTATCGATCTTAGTTTTTTGACTGATTTGACTAAGGAACTGGATCAGCTCAACAAACGCTTGCAGGGGAAAAATAAATTGATTTGCGATATGTATTCAGATGTAAAGTCATTTGAGATTAAACTGAAACTGTTTATCAAGCATATTGATGAAAAAAAGCTTGACCATTTGCCTAATTGCAAGAAAGCCGTGGAAGAAGCTGGAGATAATTTTGTGTGGCAAAATATTACAATGAGAAACGTGTTAACACAACTACAAACTGAGTTTGTAAATCGATTCACCGACTTTAAATAGAGCTCCCTTAACATGGAAATATTCCAAAAACCCTTTTGCAATTGATATTAGTGAGGTACCAAGCAATTTGCAAATGAACATAGTAGATTTGCAAAGTAATAGCACTCTTAAAACGGCATTTAAGGAAAGCACTGACTTGATACAGTTCTACGGAGGTTTGAGTTTTGAAAACTTCAAAGAATTGAAATAGTTTGCTCAGCAGATAATAACTATGTTTGGTAGTACATATTTGTGTGAGCAGACTTTTTCAATTCTCAACTACCACAAAAATAAGAATTGTTCGCTGTATGAACGTATGAACGTATGAACATTAAGACGCGATACTGCGCGTGTCTACTACTAAAAAAAAGCAGACGTTAAAAAACTTGCAAGTCAAATGCAGCCGCAAAAATCTTACTAGTTCTCACTTTTATGTTAGTATAGTAATTCAATTAAAATAGACATGATTGTATGAATATATATGCGTTTTATTTCCAATATTAAAAATACATGCCCGAACATATAAATATGAAAATAAGTGCGGCCCGCACTGATGGCACATATGTGGCCCTGCTATAGCAAAAGGTTGCCGACCCCTGCTCTACGCGAACTAGTTAATTTTACAGCAAATCTTCTAAGTTTGCCCGTCCCTAACCTCTAAGGTAAAACCCTTCGAAAGTAACTTCGAAAAAACCAGTGAAAAGAGAACCCAAAATATATTGAAATATCAGTTTAAATCTACGAAAATATGCTATGCATAGAAAATAGTAACATCGGCATTACGTCTATATTTCCACTTCCGGTCGTTAACGATATCCTTTATCCTTTTACACAGTTTCAATATCGGCTTGAAATGAAAACTCGAATGCCGAGATAAAATTCCCACCTCGATATTATTTATTGGTGGAATTTCATGTGCTGCTGCCGCTGCAATGCCGCTTCCTTCGTAGGCACGTATCTATATAATTTATAAACCTGTCTGATAGGACTGGGATAACCGAAAAGTATGAAAACTTAGATAAGAAGTATAATATATAAGGTGATCATATTATTATAGATTTTATCTTCTATTTCCAAATTATCCTAACCAATATTTAATTCCGAAAGAACATTTAAATTATTTGTAAGTTTGAAATGTTCCTTTTGCCATGATGCAGGTTTACCTTTTTCAGCTGTTCGATACGGCAGGGTGCCAAAACGGTCGAGAGAAAGGAGTACTGATGAACCTTCGAGGGTAACCACTTCCGACGCTGATCAATCTGATGCAGAAACAAAACAACTTGCTGTGTACGACGTCATTTTGAGTGTTTCACAGGCACATCATGCGAATTGCGGGTAAGTTTATGATCAATGAATTACAGTGTCTCTCATAGAGAAATAATAAGAGAAGATTGCGGCTAAACCGGATGTAACTCGAAAGCAGGTAATATACCTCTTCCAGTTTAGCTGGAAGGTTATTTTTTTGAAAAATGGAAGATGTGAGCCGTTTTGCTCTAAGAGCATTAGTTAGAGCTGTCGACTGAAACATAACCATCCAACGTTCTTTGCGAATTCAATAGACTTTGTTGACGAAATCGTTCAGGTTTTTGAAAATGTGTTGCCAGTGTACACTCGTCATTGCAAAGCCATTGAGTCGAGCTTCAGACATGGTGCTTCCCAACCAGGTTTTGATTCTCCTAAGGTTGTATTGTATGTATGTATTAATTTTTTTTTTTTGGGGTGACATTCACTGAGAGAAATGTTTTCCATTTGCGCAGTATGTCATTTTGTTATTTCTAGAAAATTTATAATTGAGTCCAAATAAGCAATTGTTATGGACCCGCGCCAGAATTCTGAGTGATGTTTGCCGGGTGGTTGCTACGGTCAAGGATTACAGAACAAAATATAAGATGTTTCACTCTAGGGCGGTTTGATTCAAGTTGCTGTCCCAAACGGACGCCGCTCTCATAAATTATGTTTACGATTCGCTTTTGTTGTCAATAACGAGACCGGTAGATACCGGAACAGTTCGAAGAGCATATTTTATTTTGTCCACGACCACCTAATAATAAGTCAATATTTTACCTCCTAACTAAAGGTATATGGTACCCATATATCAACTGTCGTGAATTATGGTTCATAATACACTGTAGTGTATTATGGTTCATAATTCACGACTAGAGATGGGATTACAATATGAAATAAACTATTAAATCTGTGTATTTTGTTCAGGAAATTTGTTTCTGACATATATCGTATCTATAAAATATTGTAATTTTTAGTATTGATACTTTTCATAACGATATTTTCTAATATTAAGTATTTTAAAACAATATATTTATAACGGTACGTTGTATTGATACTTTCTACAGTATCGCCCATCTCTATATATGTCAAATTATTTGAAGTAGATGCCACAACATTTTGAGGTTAGTAATATGCCAAATCGCTACTGACTTTTATTTATTAATAAATAAATTAAGTATCGTGGACAAAGTATAGTATTTAGTATTCTACTCGCAATTTATGGCCATAATTCACTTGGGTGACTTGCGCCCCTCGCCTGCGGCTCGTGACGCAAACGTCACCCATCGTGAATTATGGCTATCATAAATTGCTCGTTTAATAATATAATATTAAGCTATACAGGGGTAATTAGAGAAATATATATTTAAATTAATAGGATTCTTTATCACAAAGGTTTATTTTTAATTGTTAATAATTTCGAAAAATATTCGGGATATGAATTTGAAAAGGTGGGTAAAAAATAAACTTGAATTTTTAAAATGAATCAATTCACAGTTTTTATCCAGCATCTTGGTAATTTTGTGATACTTATTGATAATCTATCAGATATTTATCACAAATTAAATAAAATATACTCATTAGCCACCAGAATAATAGGGCCACTAAATCTTAAATTTTAATCTTTAAATAACGCATATTTTTTTGATTGACAAGTTTAAAACAGTAAAAAGAAAAGCATCTGCAGGACTTTATTAAACAAATTTATAAATGTGGTAAAATACTAAGTTTGGAGTTTGGTTTATGTGTTAAATTTAATCTATTGTCTTTCAAATCTTTCATACATTTGAGAGTAAAATATATACGGACTATGGTGTAGAGACTTGCATAATATTTGAAAGGAAATTGATTACATGAATGATAAAAAGAAAATTTAGTAAATTCGTTCAAAAGGAACTGACCAATTCCCCTTTGGTTAGCTATAGAATTGAATTTTTCGATAAATATATTTTCCATCGCAATAACGTTCTCAACAATGTCCCTTGATGGTACACATAAGCCACTAAATCCATCCTTCTTTGTCGAGTAAGCTTTTAGTTTACAGAAAAAAGTTTCTCTGTTTATTAAATTATCAGCCGAATGGGCAAACAGCGCTCGACGGGCGACGTCCCGTATAATATGCCAAATTAAATGCAAGTAAGGACGTAGCGACGTACTGTACCATCCAAGTCACCAGACAGTCACCAGCGGCATCGGTGCTTTACGCGATAAATTCGAACGAGTGAAACATCTTATATTTTATTCTGTAATCTTTGCTACGGTGTTGTTGTCTTTCAGCAGTTAAAGGTATTTATTTGATATCTTCCGCCAATCCATTTTTTTCGCAATAGCAGTAGCATCTTTAAACATTTCTTCTGTTAATTTTTCGAGATTTTCACTGTGGTCTTTGATTAGTTTTAATCCTGAACTGGATCCAAGGAGACTATTTCAATTAGCAGTGTGACGGGTGATTGCTAACCTCTAGGGGGGACACAGCTGCCCCTCTTTGGCGACGCTACCTTATTTCAAGCTAAGCTGAAGCTTACATGTGTCCTAGGCTACACTGCTACACTCTGAAAAAGATTTTCTTGAATAAAAGAAAATTTTTTTAGGATAAACAAATCTGAAGTTTGAATAGAGTCAACCAAACAGAGGTGTTAAGTTAAAATTTCGGTTTGTTTAAAATTTCAAACAAGAGTTTGGTATCATTCAAACTAATTGTAGTGTTATATAAACATTCAGGTGATTAGATTTAAGGAAATTATATCTCCAATCCAAACTCCAAGCTGTTTACTTCAAACAATTAATATTTTAATATAAACAATTGATTTCTTTAAAACGCTATGACCATCTCTTGTTTTGAAACTTGAGTTGTTTATTTTAAACAACTACAAGTTTAAATGGAACAATACATTTTTTAAAACTTCAAAATAATTTTTTTTTGTGCAAACTCGAGTTGTTTAGTTTAATTGATGAAAATCAAATAATCCTTTTATTATGTATTTTTATAATGAGTCATATTAAAGAGTGTTTGTGCAGCAACCAAATTCGAAAAGTCTAGATTACTGAAAAGGTAATTTAAGTGAAAAGTCTTGCTATCTGTCCAAACATATTTATTGAAGAATTATATAACACAAACATAGAATCATTGATTTTGAGTACTACTACTACTTGTAAACACGTGTCGAAATATACAAAACTTAGAAAGTACCTACATACATAGAGACGAATTCAAGGATTAATCTTTGTAGACAACTAACCCGGTTAGTTTTGTACTGGGATACTATAATTGCCACTCAAATCACAAATATATACATAGCAGCAAAGCACTCCCTTAGGTGGCACAATTCACACACATCCACTAAATCCATAACTTGGCCACAGGTTAATGATGAGATCTTTTTTAATCTGTGACTTGGCAGTAAATGTTCAATTTTAAAATATATCCGTTGTATGCATACAAATCCATACAAAACATCATAATATAAATAAATTGAACTTTTAACGGGTTTTGTCTCTGATCGTATGCAGACAATACCTACGGTCCACGATATAAACACACCGAGTACAGAGACAAGGGCCGAGTACCCACTCACTTATTATCTGCAGTCCAACTACTATACTATGACGAAACGAGAGGGGTGAGGTATTCACGTTTCAATGCTCGTGATTGGGTGTTTAATTTCTTTAAAACAAAGAATTTAGAAATGTTTTTTAATTTCAAAGAAATATATGCTTTGAACCAATTATATGCAACAATGTAGAATAACATTATGGCATCTATACTTTCAAAGCAATGATTCATTATCTAGATATAAGAATTTTATATTTTGATTTAAACAAATTTATATATTTCCAACAAATATTTCCTTAATATTTAATAATTGCCATATTTGAAACAAATAAATGTGAACTTTAATTTCAAACAATTCATAATCTATATTTAAACAGTTCAAATTTCTTCATTCAACACCTATTGCTTTGAGTTAAACAACATTTGTTATTATTATAAAATTTTTATTAAATAAATGTGATTGTTCAATTCAAACCAACCGGTTTCAGCGTAAATTAATATTCTTTAAGTTAAATAATTGCAATATTTGGAAGAAAGTTATCCAAATAGTAATTGCAAACAATTTATAATTTCAATTCAAACAATTTGAATTTTTTTATTGAACACTCAATTCTTTTGCATTTATTAAAAATTGTTAATTCTAAACAAATCACTTTCAAACAAATACGTTTACTTCAACCAAACAATCCTTTTTCAGAGTGTACAGATCTATAAGGGCCGGTTGATCATGCAATAAGTTCCTTATACATGGGCTTCCTCGACATTACGAGCACTTATAAAATATTATGATAATAGTACTTCTGGTAATCTGCTGTCAATAATATTTTAGATATATAGATAGTCGTAATGTCGAAAAAGCAGCTAATGGAAAATTTCAGTCGACAGTTAAACACCTGGTGCAAAAATCCTTCTGTAACTTGAAAATGCAGCACCCTCTAGAAGATGTTACTTGAATATTATTTCTTTTACAAAAAACATCTTTGATCACCCTATACTATTAAAAACAATTTATATTAATTAAGTAATGTGTTTCAGATATACGGAAGAGCAAACGCGCAACCTTTCTCGAAAACCAATCATCCTGCCGCCAGCCAGCCCGGAATCCGATACGGAAGTAGCTTCCTCTACGGCGGAATCATTGGAAATGGAAAGATGTTGGCTGTGGCAACAATTCGCATCGAATATCACGCCGAGCGTACAAAGGGTGGTGGAATTTGCGAAACGGGTGCCCGGATTTTGTGATTTAGGCCAAGACGATCAATTGATACTCATTAAAATAGGATTTTTCGAAATTTGGTTGAGCCACGTCGCGAGGTTGACTTCGAATACCTCGATGATGTTCGACGATGGAACGACGGTTAGTCGTCAACAGTTGGAAACGATGTATGATGTAAGTAAATACTTTTCTCAACACTTTATATATATACAGATTGCGAAAAGTCTTTTCGCAACATACGATTTACACAAGTAGGTACACAAGAAAAATATGAGAAAAACTACACAAATAAGAATAAAATAATATAGTTCAAGAAAAAAAATTTGACAAAATTACAATATGCAGTAAATAGAATCTATTCACTGCTTACTTACTTTGCTCATTTAATATTGTTGCCGACAAAAATTGAGAAAAACTTTTACAGATAAGTACATTTGGCAACAGCGGCTAAAATAGAGGGGGCACAGAGCACACAACCATCGCTGACTGCGCCCAATTATTCTTCTCTCTCTTTCAAGTAGTTTTTCTCATACTTTCCTTGTCGTACTTGTGTAAATCGTATGTCACGAATAGACTTTTCATATGAAGCGGAAATTTAAGTATAATATCCGTGACGGCTTACGAGGGAGAATTCAAGGAAAAAGCACGGAGTACAATTTGCCCACAAGTTAAAACAAAACCATAACGTCTAAAGCAAAAATCAAGCACAAACAACAAATAGTAGGTATATTCGGTAATTTAAAATAAAACCTTCCAAGTTTGAGTCGGACTCGAGCACGAAGGGTACCGTACTATTTATTTTAGTATTTGCTGTTAAAGAGGCAACAGATATACATCATCTATAAAAATGTCAACTACAACGGCTCATGAGATACACCCTGGTGACAGACGGGCAGACGAAGCAGCAAAGTCTTAGTAATAGGGCCCGTTTTTCACCTTCTGGGTAGGGTACCCAGAAATATTAAAAAATGCAATTCCTAGAATCATAGCGTTAAATATTTTCGAATTTATTGATCTTTTCGCTCGGCTCCCTTCAATTTGTGGCAGTGATTTTGTCAAATGGAACGGAAGTGTCTAACAGGAAGCTATTTGATTTGACCAATGAGCGCGAGCAGTGGTGAATTTCATTGTCACCCAGAGGTCGGTATTGTCAGCGTCAGCTAACAGCGTTTGTTTGTTGTTTGTTGACGATTATTGAACAGGCTCCAAATATCCTAATCTATGTCCGAATTCTACAAAGTACATGGTTTTAAAGAATGTGTCTGCGGTTGAAGAAATTCCTAATAGTCATAAAACTATTAAAATGTATTGCCTGACATTTACCCGAGTTAAAGCCTGCAGATATCCTGAAATTCCTCCGGAAAATAGGACTAAAGGAGCTACTAGTCTCTGAGACTTTTTCAGGAACTGAGTGGAAGGGGACACACTAGAGTCTCACTGAATGTATAATCGCAAAATACACTCACCGGCACGAAAAACGGAGCAGTTGAGTTTTTTTAAACAA